>RXID01021429.1:68417-142116 GCA_005019695.1 Trichopus zeylanicus subsp. travancoricus | reverse complement strand
CTACTACTACAACTGCTAGTACCAGGACTACTACTACTCCTGCAACTGTTACTATTACTATAACTACCACTACCACAACTACTACTCTGCTGCTACTACAACAACTACTACTACTCCAAGAAACACTACTATTACTATTACCACTACTACTACTACTTCTATCACTACTACAACAACTACTACTACAACAACAACTACTACTAATACTACAACCACCACTACAACTACTACTACTAATACCACTGCAACTACTACTACTAAAAGTACTAACACTATTACTCCTCCTACGTCCACAACAACTACTTCTACTACTAATACTACTGCTACTGCTACTACAACTCATATAACTACTACTACTACTACTACTATTGTTGCTGCTACTACTTTTCTTACTACTACAAATACTAACGGTGCTACAACAACTCTACTACTCCTGCTACTACTACTCCTACTGCCACCATCACTACTATTACTAATACTACTACTATTACTACTAATATTACTTCTACAACTTCTACTACTACTACTGCTAGTACTGCTACTTCTACTTCTACTACAACTACTGCTACTCCTACTATGACTACGACTACTACTACTACTATTGTTAATACTACTTCTACTACCGGTGCTGCTACAACTACAACTACTCCTACTCCTACTACTACTAGTACTGCTGCTTCTACTCCTATGACTACCTCTACTATGACTACTACTACCGCCACAATAGCTACTACTACTACAGCTACCATTGCTCCTACTCCTTATTCCACTACTACTACTACTACTACTTTAACAGCTACTGCAACTACTACTACTTCTACTTGTGCAACTACTACTATTGCTATTGCTACAACTACAATTGCTACTACTATTAATACGCTACTACCACAAACATGCTAGTACTATGAATACTCCTACTACACTACTACTATTGCTGCTACTGCTGCTATTACTACTATTACTACTACTACTACAACCACCACCACCACTACTAGTGCTACTGCTGCTGCTGTTGCTGCTACTGCAATAATTGCTACTACTACTATTGTTGCACCTATTGCTACTACTACTACTACTGCTACTAATCCAACTATTACTACCGCTACTGTTACTACTACTCCTACTGCTACTATTGCCACTTCTACATCTGCTTCTACAACTATTACTATGAAAACTACTACTACTACCCCTACATAAACAACTCCTACTCCTACTATGACAACAACTACCACTACTACTATTATACATACTGCTACTACTACAACCAATGCTCCTCCAGCTACTACTACTGCAATTGCTACTACTTCTATGCCTACTACTACAACTGCGAATACTACTACTACTCCTGCTGCTACTACTACTACTACGAATGCTGCTACTGCTATGACCCCAACAACTTCTCCTACTATTACTACTACTGCTACTGCTACTACTACTCCTACTACAACTACTGCTACTAAAACAACAACAACTACAACTACTACAACTACTACTACTACTTCTACTACTACTACTACTACTTTTCCTACTACTGCTATTACAATAGTTGCAACTAGTACAACTACTCCTGCTACTATTATTGCTACTACAACTACCCCTACTACCACCACCACTACTACCACTAATACTACTACTATTACAGCTACTATTACTTCTACTACTACTACTACTTCTATTAAAATTGTTGCTATTGCGACTACTACTATGACTACTACTGCTACTACTACCAGCACTACTCCAATGACTACTACCACTACTATTATTACTGCTACTGTTACTGCTACTACTACATTTGTTACTATTACTACTACTACTCCTACTCCCGCTACTACTACTACCGCTTCTACTGCTATTATTACTACTAGTATGACTACTGTTACTACAACAACAACTACTACTCCGACTCCTAATTCCACCAACACTACTACTACTCCACTACTACTTCAATAACTCCTACTACTAGTACAACTACAACAACTACTACTACAACTAATACTTGTACTACTAAAACTAATTTTACTTGTACTAGACTACTATTACTCCTGTTGCTACCACTGCTACTATAGCTACTACTGATCTACTACTAATATGCTACTTTTACAAATATGCTGCTACTATGAATACCACTACTACACTACCACTTCTGCTGCTACTGCTACTACTAAGGGTAATACTACTACTACTACTACTACTGATGCTACTGTACCTATTGCTACTACCTCTATTACTCCTATTACTGTTGCTACTACTATTGCTACAAGTGTTGCTACTACTACTATTGCTGCAATTGCTGCTACTACTACTACAGCTACTAGTCCTACTACTATCACTACTACTGCTACTGCTGCTACTACGACTACTACTATTATTACTGTTACTACTGCTGCTACTTCTACTAGTGCTACTATGACTACCACTGCTACCACTACTACTATGACTACTTCTACTACTGCTACTACTACTGCAACTACTACTGCTACGACTACTGCTGCTACTACTACTACTGCTACTACTACTGCTGCGACTACTTGTTCTACTACTACTACTGCGATGACTACTTGTTCTACTACTACTTTTACTACAATTATTATTACAATAACTATAACTTCTATTGCTGCTGCGGCTGCAGCTCCTACAACTACAACTACTACTCCTAGTTCTACTACTACTACTACTACTACTACTACTACTACTACTACCACCACCACCACCACTACCACTACTACTACTATTTCTACTACTACAACTACTACTAGTAGTAGTAGTACTACTATAATTGCTACTACAACTACCACTTCACCAGTTACTACTAGTATTGCTGCTACTACTACAAGTACTACTGCTGCTTCTACTACTACTACAAATACTACTACTACTACGACTATTGTCATCACTGCTATTGCTACTACTACTTCTACTACTACTACTACAACAACAACTACTACTATTGTGATTACTATTGCTACTACCACAACTGCTGCTACTACTACTTCTGCCGCTACCACGACTTCTACTACTTCTACTGGTATTACTAATACTGCTTCTACTACTTCTATTGCTACTCTTACTACTCTGCCTCCTCCTACTACTACACCTACTCCTATTACTTCTACTACTACGGCTCCTACTACTACACCTACTCCTACACCTACTCCTATTACTTCTGCTACTACTACATCCACTACTACTATTGCGATTACAACTGCTACTACCACTACTGCAAGTACTTCTACTCCTATTCCTACTACTACGGCTACTACTTCTATTGCTAGCACTACTACTTTGCCTCCTACTACAGCTACTACTCCTCCTACTGCTATTACTACTACTACGGTTCCTACTACTACCCCTACTCTGACACCTGCTCCTATTACTACTATTACTATTGCTACTCTTTGTACTACTACTACTACTACTGCTATTACAACTACTTCTACTACTACTACTACTACAACTACTTCTGCTACAAGTGCCACTACTACTACAACTACAACCACTGCTACTGCTCCTATTACTACTCCCACTTCAGCTACTACTCCTACTACTACTACCACAACTAGCACTACTGCTACTACTACTACTCATACAACAACTCCTACTAGTACTACTCCTACTACTGCTACTACTTCTGCTAGTGGAATTACTACTTCTCCGATTACTGCTACAACTACTACTAGTACTGCTATTTCTAATACTACTACTACTTCTACTACTACTACGACTGCTTCTACTACTGCTACTACTACAACTACTTCTATTGCTATTACTACTCCTACTACTACTAATACTGCTACTACTGCTACAGCAACTACCTCTTCTACTACTACTTATCCTACTACTACTACTATTACTACTTCTACTACTACAACAACTACTACTACTACGAGCACTACTATTACTATGACTGCAACTACTATAGCTATTGCTACCACTACTAGTCCTACTACTACTACTACTGCTTCTTCTACTACTAGTAGTGCGACTAATACTACTAGTACTACTACGACTTCTGTTACTACTACACCATCGCCTGCTCCTACTCCTAATATTATTCCAAATACTACTACATCTATAACTGCTACAATGACTTCTACTACTTCTACTACTACAACTACTATTTCTACTACTACTACTACTACTTCTCTTACTACTGCTACTATTACTACTATTAATTTTGCTACTAGTTCTTCTATTACTACTACTACTATTGCTACTACTACTACTCTAGCTACTACTAGTATTTTTTCGACTACTACTACTTCTAATATTATTGATGCCACCACTACTGCTACAACAACAACTACTACTACAGTAACTACTACTATAACTAATGTTGCTGCTGCTACTTCTTCTACTACTACTACTACTACTCCTGCTACTACTATTAATTCTTCTATTACTAGAGCTACTACGACTACTCCTGCTACTACTCCTACCGCTACTTCTAATACTACTACTGTTGTTATTACTACTATTCCTACTACTACTACCACTACCACTACTACTACTACTACCACCACTACTACTTCTACTACTACTACTACTACTACTACTACAACAACAACAACAACTGCTACTACTACTACGACCACTAATTGTACAACTATTACTAATACTGCTTCTGCTACTTACACCACTACTACTACAACTATGACTACTAATAATGCTACTACTACTGCTACAACAACTACTACTACTACTGCTTCTTCCACTAATGACTAATTCTCCTAGTACAACTACTACTATTACTGCTACTACTCCTACTACTACTACTTCTACTCTTGTTGCTACTAATACTACTCCTGCCACTACTACGACAACAATAACTACAACTACTGCTACTACTTCTACTACAACGACTAGTACAACTACAATTACTTTCATTACAGCTACTATACTACTACTAATACTACTTCTCTTCCTCCTCCTCCTAGTTCTGCTACTACTACTACTGCAAGTACAACTATTGCTTCTACTTCTGCTACTAGGGTTACTACTACTACTCCTCCTCCTATTACTGCTAATACGACTACGACTACAACTACTACTACTACGTCTAATACTATTGCAACTACTACTACTACTACAATGACTCCTGATACTACTAATACCATGACAACTACAACTACAGCTACTACTGCTACTACTACTACAACTACTACCTCTACCGCTACTACTACTGCTACTACTACTCCAACGACAACTACAGTTACTAGTATCAAATACTACTGCTACTACTAGTTCTATAAATACTACAACTACTCCTACTACTACTACTACTACTCCTACTGCTACTACCACTCCTTCATCTACTACTATGACTACTTCTGCTACTACTACTACTCCTTCTTATTCTACTACTATTACTATAAGTACTCATACTGCTACTACTACGACTACGATTCCTCATCCTACATCTACTATTGCAACTACGATGACTGCTCTTGCTACTACTACTACTACTACTACAACTTCCACTACAACAACAACAACAACAACTACTACTACTACTACTACCACCACTACTACTAATACTACTCATAAAACTACTACTGCTACAACTACTCCAACTCCTACAACTAATACTACTACTACTGCTTCTGCTGCGACTAATACTTCTGCTGCTTCTAGTGTAGCTTCTGCTACCACTACCACTACTACTACTAATACTATTAGTTTTGTTGGTCTTACTACTACCAATACTATTAGTTCTCAAACTCTTACTCGTGCTACTACTACTACTACTAGTACTGCTACTACTACTTCTGCTAATACTACTCCTACTCCAACTCCTACTACAACTACACCTACTATTACTACTAATAATACTATTACTACTACTACTACTACGTCCACAACTACCACTATTACTACTACTACCAGTGCTATGACTACTACAACAATACTATTACTACTATTACTACTATTGCTACTAATACGACTACAACTAATACAACTACTATTGCAACTATTGCTACTGCTACTCCCACAATAGGTACTACTACTACTGCTGCTACTACTACTGCCCCCTCTACTACTACTATGCTACTACCACTACTACTTCTACTAATACTACCTCTACTGCTATTACTACTACTACTCCAAATAGTCATACTACTATTGCTACTACTACCCCTGCTCGTTCTACTACCAATACTACTATACCAAATCCTATTATAACAACTATTGCTGCTACTAATACTAATAATACTACTACTTCTACTACTATTGCAAGTACTACTACTACTACTACTTCTACTACTGCTACTACTACTACTACTACTACTACTACTACTACTACTACTACTACTATTACTAGCACTACTGCTATTACCACTGTTACTACTATTTCTACAACTACTACTTCCACTACTACAACTACTACTACTAGATTAGTACTACTACTACTACTACAACTACGAATGCTGCATTACTACTACTACTCCTACTACTACAACTACTACTCCTGCATTAGTGCTACTACTACTTCTACTAATATTAATACTACTACTAATGCTACCACTACTACTTCTATGACTATGACTACAATTACAACAACTACTACTACCGCTTCTGTTGCTACTACAACTATTGGTACTACTACTCCTATTACTACTAATACTACTTCCTCAACAAATATTATTACTACTATTGCCACCACTACTTCCACTATAATTACTACTACTACAACTACCACTAAAACTGCTACTCCTACTACCACTATTACTATTGCTACTTCTACTATAACTCCAACTACCACTACTGCTACTACTATTATTTCTACTATAGCTACTAGTTCTGTTGCTACTTGTAGTACTCCTACTACTACTACTACTACTAGTACCGCTCCTACCACTATAATTGCTCCAACCACTACCATACGCCTATACCAACTCCTATTACAATAACTAATGCTACTACTAATGCCACTACTACTTCTACTTGTTCTCCCACAACTACAACTACTATTACAACTGCTTCTACTACTGCTACTAGTACTAATACTACTACTATTGCTGCTACTACTACTGCTACTACTACTACGATAACTACTTCTTTTGATTATGCTGCTGCTACAAGTCCTACTACTACTACAACTACTAATACTACTAGTACAATAGCTACTATTATGGCTCCACCTGCTACTACATCTACGACTGCCACTACTGCTACTTCTACTGCTACTACAACTACTACAATAACTACTACTATTACTACTGCTACAACAACAACAACAACAACAACTACTACTACTATTGCTATAGAAACAACAACTACTACTACACCAATTTCTACTAATACCACTACCACTACTTCAACTAATATTACTACCACTATTGCGACAAGTACTTCTACTACTATTACTACTACTACTACTACTAAAATTACTACACCTACTATTGCTAATACTACTATTATTATTCCTACGATTGCTATGACTAGTAATGCTACTACCACTACTTCTACTACTACCACTGCTACTACTGCTACTACTACTCCTGCTATTACTTCTAGTTCTACTGTTACTGCTACTGTGGCTACTACTTCTCTTTCTAGTCCTACTACTACTACTACAACAACTACAACTACTACTACCATTGCTCCTACTACTACCCCTACACCCACACCAACTCCTACTACAACAACTACTACTAGTACTACTACTACTACACTACTACTTGTACTGCTACAACTACAAATACCAGTACAACTACTTATAATACAACTGGTACTTTAACTACGACTACTAGTACTACTACTACTACCCCTATATCAACTCCTATTACAACAACTACTGCTGCTACTACTACTACCGCTGCTGCTGCTACTACTACTACCGCTGCTGCTGCTACTACTACTACCACTACTTGTATTGCTAACTAGTGTAACTACTTCAAATGCTGCTGCTATTTTTACTTCTGCCACGAGTACTACTACAATTACTACGGCTGCTGCTACTACATCTACTTTTGCTACTACTGTTAATACAGCTACTACTTCTACCAAAATAACTACTGCGGCTGCAACTCCTACTACTACTACTCCTACTCCTACTTCTATTACTACAACAACAACAACAACAACTACTACTACTACGACTACTAATCATACAACTACTACTACTACTACTACTTCTTCTTCTTCTGCTACTACTAAAACAACAACGACAACAACTACTACCACAAGAACTTCTACTACAACTACAACTAGTACTTCAACTACTAGCACTACTACTACTACTACAAGTACTACTGCTACTACTACTACAACTACCACTACAATAACTACTTCTACTATTATAGCAACAACTACCAGTACAACTAGTACCACTACTACTACAACAACTACTATTGCAACTACTGCCACTACTACTATTGCTACTACTAATAATGTTACTATTACTACTACAACAACAACTACTAGTACTATTACTGCTGCCTTTACTACTACTACTACTACAAGTACTACTACTACTACTACTTCTACTACTACTACTACTACTATTACTACTATAGCTACTACTCCTACTATTGTGATTACAACTGCTACAACTACTGCTACTAATTCTACCACTAGTGCAATTGCCATTATTGATACTACTCCTATAGCTAGTACTAATTATGCTCCTGCTATTTCTATTGCTACTCCATCTACTCCTACTACTACTACTGCTGCTGCTACTCCTACTACCATTACTACAACTGCTACTACTCATATTGCTACGCCTAGTACTACACCTGCTCCTATTACTACTACTTCTACAACAACTCCTACTACAACTACTACTATTGCTACTACTACTACAAATACTACTGCTGCTGCTACTACTCATACACCAACCCCTACACCTAAAACTTTACCTACTATTACTTTTGCTACTAGAATTGCTACTACTCCTATTACTGCTACTACTACAACCACTATTACTATTACTACTACTACAACTACATCTACTACAATTACAACTTCTGCTACTAGTACTTCTGCCACTACAACTACAACAACTATTACAACAACAACTACTACTACTACCACCACAACTACAACAACTATTACAACCACTACTACTACTACTACACCCGCTACTACTACACCTACTACTACTACTATGGCTATTACCTATAATGCTACTACAACTACTACTACTACTTGTACTACAACTACTATTACTACTACTATTACTATTACTACAATTATTGCTACTACTACTACAACTACTATGACTACTACCATTACTACAACTCCAACTACTATAGCTACCACTACTACTCCTACTCCTACTACTACTACTCCTCCTACTTCTATTACTACTACTACTACTACTACTACTACTACTACTACTACTACTACTACTACTACTACTACTACTACGACTACTGCTACTACTAGTACTACTACTACTACTGCTACTGCTACTACTACTGTTACTACTACAACTTCTACTACTACTACAACTACTACGAGAACAATAATTACTACTACAAGTACTACTATAACTACGAGTACTTCAACAACAACTACTACTACTACAAGTACTACTACTACTACTACTAATAGTACTACTACTACAACTAGCACTGCAATAACTACTTCTGCTGTTACTACTACTACTCTTACTACAGCTAGTACTACTACTACTGCCACAACTACTACTGCAACTACAACCACTACTACTGTTGCTACTACTAGTATAATTACTACTACACCTATTGCTACCGCTACTGCTACTGCTACTACTACTACTACTACTAGTGCGATTACTACCGCTTCTACTACAACTACTACTACTAGTGCGATTACTACCGCTTCTACTACTACTACTACTAATATAACTACTACAACTATTGCTCCTATTATTGTGATTACTACTTCTACTACTACTACTACTGCTAGTACCACTAGTGCAATTGCCATTACTGCTACTACTTCTACAGCTATTACTAATATTGCTGCTACTACTTCTATTGCTACTCCGACTACTCCGACTACTACTACTACTTCTACTGCTCCTACTACTACTATTACTACTGCAACTACTCAAACTGTTGCCCCTACTACTACACCTACTCCTATGATTACTACTACTACAACAACAATAATAACTACTACTACTATTTGTATTACTACTAATATAACTACTATTACAACTATTTCTACTACAACTACTAGTACTACTACTACTACTACCACCACTACTAATACTACTAATACAAGTGCTACATCAGCTACTATTACTCATACACCAACTCCAACACCTAAAACTTCACCTACTATTACTTCTGCTACTAGAATTAGTACTACTCCTATTACTTTTACTACCACTGCCACTATTACTATTACTACTACTACAACTACTTCTACTACAATTACAACTTCTACTACTGCTACTACTACCGCTATACCTACAACAACTATTACAACAATAATTACTACTACTACACCTACTACTACCACACATACTACCACTACTGTGGCTACTACCACTAATTCTACTACTACTCGTACTACTCGTACTACTACTATTACTACTACTATTGCTACTACTACTACAACAACCACGACTGCTACCATTACTGTAATTATAACTACTATAGCTACCACTACTAGTACTACTCCTACTACTACTACAACAACGACAACTACTACTACTGTGACAAATACAACTAGTACTACTACTACTTCAGCTGCTACTACAACAACTCCAACTCTTACACCTACTACTATTCCAAATAATAGTACTTCTACTACTGCTACTACGACTGCTGCTGCAACTAATACTACGACAACAATTGGTACTACTACTACTACTTCTAATACTCCTACCACTAATGCTAGTACTACTGCTATGACTACTACTGCAAATATATCAACAATGACAACAACGACAAATACTACTAATAAATCAATAATAACAATAATAACTACTACTACCACAACTCCTACTTTTACTACAATAACAACAACAACTACTACTGCTACTAATACTACTACTACTTCTACGGCTGCTACTACTACTACTACAACCTCTACAACTACTAGTAGTGAGACTACTATGACAACTACTACTACAATTACACTACGACTACTACTGGTCCTACTACGACTCGGCTACTACTACTATTACTACTTCTACTGCTATCACTACTACTACTACTACTACTACTACTACTATTCCTACAATAATTACTACTAATACTGCTACTACTACTACTACTACAATGACTACTTCTAGTACTGCTACTACTCCAACAACTACCACTATTACTACTGGAAATACTACTACTACCACCACCACTACAACTATTACAATTATTACTCTTGCTACTATTACTCCTACTACTATTTCCACTACTACTACAACAACTACTGCTACAATTTCTAGTACTATTACTACTACTATTACTACTACTACTACTAATTCTACTGCTGCTGCTACTACTTCTACTACTATTCTTGTTGTTGTTGTTGCTACTCCAACTACTACTACTACTACTTCTACTACTACAAAAATAACCACTACTAATATGACTACTATTAATTATACTAGTACACCAAATATTACTACTACTAATTCTACTACTACTACTACTACTACTACTACTGCTGCTGCTGTTGCTGCTACTACTACTACTACTACTACTACTACTACTACTACTACTACTACTACTACTACTACTAGTACTACTACTACTACTACTACTACTACTACTACTAATGCTTCTACTACTCCTACTACTTACGACTATTAATACTACTACTACAACCACTACTACTACTATGATTACTACTATTACTACTACAACTACTAATGTGACTACTACAACTACTACTACGACAACTACTACTTCTAATACTACTGCTACTACTACTACTACTTCTCCTACTACAACAACTACTACTATTATAACTTCTACTACTTCAATTGCAAATACTACTACTCCTGCTGCTACTAATACTACTACTACTGATACTACTACTACTAGTTCTACTACTACTACTACTACCACTACTACTACTACAACTACTACAACTACCACCACTACTTCTACTACTTCTACCACTACTACTACTTCTACTTCTACTACTACTCCTCCTCCTACTACTACACCTACTACTACTACAACAACAACTCCTACTAGTGCTACTCCTACTACTAATACTACTACCACCACTACAACTTCTACTACTATTAGTAGTACTACGACTATAGCTGCTACTACTACTACTACCCCCACTACTAATCCTATAACTACCACTACTAGAACTATTACTACTAATACTACTACTACAACTACTAGAACTACGATACTATGACTACTACTCCTCCTCCTCCAACTCCAACTCCTACTACTATCCCTACTACTGCTTACGCTACTAGTCCTCCTCCTACTACAATCCCTACTACTTTTAATACTACTACTACAGCCACTGCTTCTAGTACTATTCTCCTCCTTCTACTATAACTGCTACTACTATTACGACTACTTATACGACTACTACTAGTGCAACTTCTACTACAACTACTACTATTACTAGTGCTACTTCTACTACAACTATAGCTACTACTTCTTCTGATGAGGTTGTACCTCTTAGAGAAAATACTACTAATCCTCCTCCTCCTACTACTACTATTACTATAGCCACTACTACTACAACTGCTATTGCTACTACTACTACTACTGTTGCAACTGCTATTGCTACTCCTATTACTATGGTTAATACTTCTGTTACTACCACTACTACTACTTCTACTTCTAGTACTACTACTACCACTACCATAGCTACGACAACAACAACAAGCAATAGTAGTAGTAGCAATTTTAGTTGTAGTTGTAGCAGGAGTAGTAGTACTAGTAATATTAGCAATATTAGCTGTAGCAGTCATAGTTGTAGAAGTATAAGTATTAGTAGCAGTTGTAAAAGTACCAACAATAATAGCAGCAGCAGCAGCAGCAGTTGTAGTAGTAGTGGTGGTTGTTGTTGTTGTTGTTGTTGTGGTGGTGGTGGTGGTGGTAGTGGTAGTAGTAGTAGCAGTAGCAACAACGGTAGTAGTAGCAATACTAGTAGTAATACTAGTAGTAATATTAGTAGTAGGAATAGTATTTGTAGTAATGGTAGTCGAAGTAGTAGGAGTTGTAGTGACACTCTATGTAGGAGTAGTAGCAATTGTGCTAGTAGTAGATGTAGTAGTAGTAGATATAGTAGTAGTACTAGTACTAATAGTTATAGTAGTAGTAGTAGCAGTAGTAGTAGAAGTGGTAGTAGCCTTGGTTGTAGGAGTAGCACCATCCGTGGCAATAGTAGTACTTGTAATAGTAGTAGTAGAAGTCATAGTAGTAGTAGTAGAAGAAGAAGTAGTAGTAGGAATAGTAGTAGTAGTAGTAGTAGTAGTAGTAGTAAAAAGAGTAGTAGAAGTTATAGTAGTAATATAAGTCAAACTAGTTGTAGCAGTAGTTGTTGTTGTTGTTGTCATCGTTAGTGTAGTAGTCGGAGTAGTTGTTATTGTTCTTGTTGTAGTAGTAGTACTAGTAGTAGTAGTACTAGTAATAATAGTAGCTGTAGTTGAAGAAGGAGTTGGAGTAGGATTAGTAATAGGAGTAGTAGTAGATGGAGTTGGACAGTGGGAGTAGTAGGAGTTGAAGTAGTAGAAGGAGTTGGAGTTGGAGTAGGAGTCGTAGTAGTTCTAGTAGTAGGAGGAGGTGGAGTCATAGTAGTTGCAGTAGTAGGAGTAGAAGTTAGAATAGTGGTAGTTGTAGTAACAACAGCAGCAGTTGCAGCAGCAACTGTAGTAGTAGTGGTAGTAGTATTCATAGTAGTAGTAGTAGTAGCAATAGTGGAAGGAGTAGCAGTAGTAGTAGTAGTATTCATAGTAGTAGTAGTAGTAGCAATAGTTAAAGTAGTAGCAGTAGTAGTAGTTGTACTAGTAGTCGTAGCGGTAGTAGTAGTAGTAGTAGTCATAGTAGTAGGAGTACTAATAATAGTAGGAGTAGTAGTAGTAGTAGCAGTAGTAGTATTAGTAGTAGTATTAGTAGTAGTATTAGTAGTAGTATTAGTATTAGTAGTAGTAGTAGTAGTAGTAGTAGTAGTAGAAGTAGAACTAGTAGTAGTAGAACTAGTAGTAGTATTGTTGTTGTTGTTGTTGTAGTAGTAGTAGAAATAGAAGTGGTAGTCCTACCACTAGTACTTGTAGTGGTAATAGTAGTGGAAGTAGTTGTAGTAGTAGCAGTTGCATTAGTAGTACTTACAGTAGTAGTAGTTGTTGTTGTTGTTGTTGTAGTAGTATTAGTAGGATGTGTAGTGGGAGTACTAGCTAGAGTTGTAGTTGTGGGAGTAGTGGTAGTTGCAGTAGTTGTCGTAGTAGCAGTACTTGTAGTAGTAGTAGTAGTAGTAGTAGTAGTAGCAGCAGCGACAACAGTAGTAGGTTTAGTAGTTGTAGTATTAGGAGTGGTAGTAGTAGAACTAGTAGTAGCAGTAGTAATACTAGTATTTGTAGTAGTTCTGTAGTAGTAGTAGGAGGAGGAGGAGGAGTGGGAGTAGTAGGAGTATTGGTAATAGTCACAGTGGGGATTGAAGTAGTTATAGGAGTTGGAGTAGGACTAGTAGTAGTAGTAGTTGGAGTAGTTGTAGTATTATTAGGAGTTGTAGTAGGAGTAGTAGTAGGAGTTGTACTTGTTGGAGTAGTGGTAGCAGTAGTAGTAGTTGTTGGAGTAGTAGTAGTAGGAGTAGTAGTAGGAGTTGTAGTCGTTTGAGAAGTGGTAGCAGTAGCAGTAGCTGTTGGAGTCATAGTAGTAGTATTTGTAGGAGTAGAAGTAGTAGTAGTAGTAGGAATAGAAGTAGTCTAGTATTAGCGTAGTACTTGTAGGAGTAGTAGTAGTAGCAGTTGTAGGTGTAGGAGTTAGAGTAGTAGTAGAAGTAGTAGTAGCAGTTGTAGGACTAGTAGTAGTCGTCGTCGTCGTAGTAGTAGTAGTAGTAGTAGTAGTAATACAAGTAGTTATATTAGTGGTAGTAGTTGTTGTTGTGCAGTAGCAGTAGTAGTAGTAGTAGTGGGAGTGCCAGCAGCGGGAGTAGCAGTATGAGTAGCAGCAGTAGTAGAAGTAGTAGTAGTAGTATTAGTAGTGTGCCCGTATTAGCAGCAATAATAGCAGCAGCAATAGTAGTAGCAGTAGCAATAGTACTAGCAATAGTAGTTGTTGAAGCAGCAGAAGTGGTATATTAGCAACAGCAGTAGTAGTTGCTTAAGCAGTGGTAATATCAGAAGTAGTAGTAATAGTTGTAGTAGTAGTAGCAGTAGCAGGAGTACTAGCAATAGTAGTTGTTGAAGCAGCAGAAGTGGTATATGATCAACAACAGTAGTAGTAGCAATAGTAGTTGCTTAAGTAGCGGTAATGTGAGAAGTAGTAGTAAAAGCTGTAGTAGTAGTAGCAGTAGCAGTAGTTGTAGTAGTAGTAGAACTATTAGTAGCAATTGTAGGTGAAGCAGAAGTAGTAGTAGTAGTTGCAATTGTTGTCATAGTTGTAGTCTGAGCCGTAGTAGTATAGTATGAAAAGTTGCAGTTGTAGTAGTTGTTGTAGTAGTACCAGTAGTAGTGGTAGTATTCGTAGCCATAGTCACGATAGTAGCAGTAGAAGTAACGGTAATAGTAGTAGCAATAGTGGCAGTAGTTGCAATAGCAGTAGTAGTGGTAATAGCAGTAGTAGTGGGGTAGTAGCGGTAGTAGCAGTAGTAGCAATAGCAATAGTAGTAGCAGAAGTAGTAGTAGTTGTTGTAGTAGCAGTAGGAGCAATAGTAGTAGTAGTACTAGTAGTAGTAGTAGTAGATGTAGTAGTAGTAGTAGTTATTGTTGTATTAGTTGTAATAATAGTAGTAGTAGAAGTAGGAGTGGTAGCATTAGCAGCAGTAGAAGCAGTAGCTTTAGTAGTAGCAGTAGTGGTAGTAGTAGTAGTAGTAGTAGTAGTAGGAGGAGGAGGAGGAGGAGGAGGAGGAGGAGGAGTTGTTGTAGCTGTAGGAGCAGTAGAAGTAGCACTTCTACTAGTAGTATTAGTAGTAGTAGTAGTAGTTGTTATTGTTGTTGTGTTATTGTTATTCTGGTTGTAGTAGTAATGGCAGTAGTAGTAGTCTTGGTAATTGTAGTAGTAATTTGTTGTTGTAGAACAGTAGTAGCGATAGCAACAGTAGTTGCAGAAGTAGTAGAAGCAGGTGAAGTAGTAGTAATAATTGTAGTAGCTCTAGTGGTAGCATCAATTATGGTAGTGTTAGTTGTAGTAGTAGTATTAGTAGTAACAAAAGTAGTAGTAGTAGCAGTACTAGTACTAGTAGGAGTAGTAGTAGCAATAGTAATTATAGTAGTAGTAGTCACAGTAGTAGTAATAGCAGTAGCAATAGTAGTAGTAGCAGCATCAGTAGTAGCAGTAGTAGTAACCGTAGTAGCAGTAGTAGAAGCAATAGTAGTAGTAGTCGTATGAGAAGCAGTAGCGGTAGTAGCAGTAGTTGTTGTAGTAGTGGTAGCAGTAGTAGTGGTACTAGTAGCAGTTGTAAAGTAGTAGTAGTAGTAGCAGTAGTAGTCATTGTCGTACAAGTACTGGCAGTTGTAGAAACAGTAGTAGTATTTGTAGCAATAATAGTAGTAGCACTAGTAGGAGTAGTCGAGGATGTAGCAGCAGCATTAGTAGTAGTAGGAGTAGTACTAGTAATAGTAGTTGTTGTAGAAGCAATAGTAGTTGTACTAGCTATAGCAGCAGTAGTATCAATAGTAAAAGTAGTTGTGGTCGTAGCAGCAGCCGTAGTAGCACAAGTAGCAGCAGCACTAGTAGCAGGAGCAGTGGCAGTAGTAGCAGCAGTAGCTGTTGTGGTAGAAGTCATAGTAGTAGTAGTAGATGTAGTAGCAGTAGCAGTTAATAGTAGTAGTAGTATTAGTACTAATTAGTAGAAGTAGTAGTCATAGCAGTAGTTGTAGCAAGAGTAGTAGTAGCAAAAGTAGTAGCAGCAAAAGTAGTGGCAGTAGAAGTAGTCGCAGTCATCATCGTAGTAGTAATAGTAGTAGCAGCAATAACAGTAGCGATTGTAGTAGTAGTTTTAGTAGCATTAGTAGAAGTAGTAGTAGTTGTTGTAGCAGCAGAAGTAACAGTAGAAGTAGTACTAGTAATAGTAGTAGTTGTCATAGTGGTAGTAGTAGGAGTAGTTGTAGTAGTAGTTATTGTTGTTGTAGTACTGGCAGTAGCGGTTGTAGTAGAAGTACAAGTTGTAGCAGCACTCGTAGTCATAGTAGAAGTCTTAGACAGAAGTTGTAGCAGTAATAGAACTAGTTGTACTAGTGGCAGTAGTAATAGTTGTAGTAGTAACAGGAGCAGTAGTAGTTACTACAGTTACTACGTCTACTACTCGTACTACTGTTGCTGCTGCTACTAATGCTACTACTACTCCTACTACTGCTGCTGCTACTACTTTCCTTACTATTACTATTGTTGATACCACTCTTGCTACTACTACTATAGCAACCACTACTTCTACAAGTACTGCGACTACAACAACAGCTACTGCTACTGCTACTACTATAACTACTACAACTACTGCTATGACTACTACTACTACTGCTACTACCAGTGCTACAACTACTTCCCCAACTACTAAAACTACAATACAACTGCTGCTGCTGCTACTACTGCTACTACCACAACTAATACTACTATTGCTACTATTGTTACTACCGCTACTACTGCTACTAGTATTACCACTAGTACTACTACTACCAGTACTACTACTACTACTACTACTACTACTACTACAACTACAACTACTACTACTACTATTTCTACTAATCATGCTTCTACAACTGCCACTACTGCTAATCCTACTGCAACTTCTGCTCCCACTACTTCAACAAATACCACTCAAACAACTATTCCTACTCCAACTCAGACTACTACTACTGTTGCTGCAAATACAAATACAACAACAACAACAATAACAATAACAACAACAACTACTACTGTTGCTCCTCCTCCTCCTACTACTACTACTACCACCACCACCACCACCACCACCACTACTACCACCACCACCACCACTACAACCACTACTACTACTACTACTACTACCACTACTACAACCTACAACTACTATGGCAACTACTACTACTACAACTGCTGCTACTTCTTCTAATTATACTACCGCTACAATTACTATTACTAAGGCAGTGACTACTACTGCTGCTGCTACTACTGCTATTACAATCACTACTGCAGCTGCTGCTACTACTACTACTACTGCTTCTACTACTACTATTACTACTACTACTACTATTATTACTATTACTATTACTGCTACTACTATTATTGCAGCTATTAATATTACTAATTCTACTACTACTACTACTACAACAACAACTATTGCAACTACTAATACTACTATTTCTACAACTACTATTATTAGTACTACTTCTACTACTACAACTGCTGCGACTACTACTATTTCTACTACTACTACGTATCATACTACTACTACTGCTGCTACTACTTCTACTATTACAACTACTGATACTACTACTACTATTATAGTTATTGGTACCACTACTACTTCTCCTAAGACTAGTAATACTGGTAATACTACTTTTATTACTACAACTATTACAACTGCTGCTGCTACTACTACTACCACAACAACTACTACTACGATTACTGCAACTACTACTACTACTACAACTACTGCTGCCACTACCACTTCTCCTACTACTGCTGCTACTACTACTACTTCTACTGCTCCTACTACTATTACTCCTACGACTACTACAATAATTATTACTACTACTACTACTACAACTACTATTACTACTACTACTTCTCCTGATGCGGCTGCTACTATTACTACTATTACTACTACAACAACTCCTACATCGGCTGCTTCTATTACTTCTGCTACTACAACTTCTACTACTCCTACTAATACTACTGCTGCTATTACTTCTACTGCTGCTACGATAGTTGCTGTTACTACTGTAATTATGGCTACTACTGCTAACACTGCTACGACTGCTACAACAACTGCTACTGCTACTACTATTACAACTACATATATTAATCTTAGTACTACTATAGCTACTACTACTATTGCTGCAACAACTACTAATACTATAGCTACTACTGCTACTATTACTATTAATACTACTACTACTGCTACTTCTACTACTACTTTGACTCCTATTCCTGCTACTTTTCCAACTGCTACTACTTGTGCTACGTCTATTACCGCTACTACTACTACTACTACCACCACCACCACCACTATTAGTACTTGTATTACTACACCTACTAATACTTCTACTACTTCTACAACTACTAAAATTACAATGCTACAACTAATACTACTAGTACAACCACTGCGACTGCAACTACTGTTGCAACTACTACTATTGTTGCTACTGCTTTTGCTACAACTGCTGCTACTACTACTACGACTACTGTTGTTGTTGCTACGGCTACTAATGCTACCACTAATACTACTGTTTCTGCGAGTACTATTAGTACTACTACTACTACTACTCTTACTAGTACTTCTACTGCTACTACTATAATAACTGCTCCTATAATTGCTACGACTACTACCACTATTACTATGACTACTATTGCTGCTACCACAACTACTACTTTTGCTTCTAATACTTCTACTATTACTACTATTAGTACTACTACTACTACTACTACTACTAATACTACTACTACTACCACTACTACTACTGCTATTAGTACTATACTATTACTACTACTAACACCACCACCACTACTACTACTACTACTACTACTATAACTACAACAATAACAACTACTACAATTACCACTTCTACTACAACTTCTGCTACTACTTCTACTACTACTCTTGTGCCGGTTGCTACTACTACTGCTACTGTTTTGATTGCTCAAACTACCACTACTTCAACTATAACGGCAACTACTACAACTCCTACGACTTCCATTACTACTATTACGCCAGCTACTACTACTACTATGACTACTACTACTGTTACTACTACTACTCCTATAGCAACTACTATTGCTCCTATTGCTAGTACAAGTACTACTGCTACTACTACTACTATGACAACTACTACTGCAACTATTACTCCTACTACTATTAGTAGTACTACAAGTACTAGTACTACCATAATTCCTACTACTATTCTTACTACTGCTGCTGCTGCTGCTACCACTGCAACAGCTGCTACTTCTACCGCTGCTAATGCTGCTACTACTACTACAATTGCCACTACTACTGCTGCCACTACTACTAATACTACTGATTCTACTACTAGTGCTACTCCTATTGCGACTAATACTACTACTTCTACAGCTACTACTACTACAAGTACTACAACTTGTGCTGGTACTACTGCTGCTGCAAGTCCTACTACTACTCCTATCACTACTAGTATTTCTACTACAACAACTACTACTATTTCCACAACTGCTATAACTGCTACTACTACTACTCCATCTACTACTGCAAGTACTACAACTATTACTACTTCTAATCACACTTCTATTCTTACTCCTACTCCTACTCTGACTACTACTACCCGTACTATTACAACTGATACTACTGCTACTCAATATCTACAACTCATTGTACTACAACTATTGCTACTACTACTACTACTGCTACTATTGCTACAGCTACTGGTACTAGTAGTACAACTAAGACCACTACTTCTAATACAACTACTACAACAACTACTACTATGATTACTACTTCCTCTACTACTACTACTACTACTACTACTACTACTACTCCTACAACTTCTACGACTGCTTTTGTTTCATCTATTACTACTACTTTTACTACTACTACTGCTATTACTCCTACACTACTAGTACTACTACTATTGCTGCTACTGATACTATTACTAGATGACTAGTACTACTACTACTACTAGTACTACTACTACTACTACTACTCTCCCTCTGCTACTAATAGTAATACTACTAGTACTAGTACAAACACTGCTACTTCTACTTCTACAATAATAGCTACTACTACTACTACTACTCGTACTATTATTACTACTACTACATCTGCAATTGCTACTAATCCAACACCTACTATTGCAACAACAACAACTACTACTACTCTTATGACTTCTGATACTGCTACCACTACAATTACAACTACTACTTCTATGACTAAAACTACTCCGATGACTTTTGCTACTGCGACCACTACAATTACAACTACTAGTTTTACTACTATTACTACTACAAATACTACTACTACTATTAATACTAGTACTGCTATTACAACTACTACAACTACTTCTCCTACTACTACCACTACTGTAGCTAATACTACAATTACTACTCCTCCTACTTCAACAATTACTACAACAACAACTACTACTACTACTACTCCTACTACTAGTATTATTACTACAACTACTACTAGTGTTGCTAGTCCTACTGCTACTGCTACTCCAACTACTATTGCAACTATTACTACAACTTCTACTACATCAACTACTAATACTACTACTATTACTATGACTTCCATTAGTACAACAACAACTATTATTACAACAACAACTACTAAAACTATTGCTACTATAATTATTGCTGCTATTACTACTACTTCTACTGCTACTACTACCACTACTACTACTACTACTATAATTGCTATTATTACTTCTAACACTACTACTTTTGCTACTACTTTTGCTACTACTACTACAACTAATACTACAACTAATACTACTTCTACTTCTACTACTACAACTACTACAGCAACTCCTACAACTGTGACAACTGCTACTACTACTACTACTACTAGTACTACTTATACTATTGCTACTCGTATAACTAATACTGCTACTACTACTATAATTACTACTAACTCCTAATACCCCACCTTCTACTACTTCTACTACTATTTCTACTATTACTACTACTACTACTTCTTTTACTCTTGCATCTACTACCATTCCCACTACTATTACTACCACTACTACTACTACTACAACTTCCACTACAAGTTGCGCAACAAATACAACTAGTACTTGTACTACTACAACAACAACTATTACTAGTACTATCAGTCCAACTACTACAACTACAACTACTACTGTTACTACTACTACTACTACTACTGCTACTACTTCAGCTACTACTACTCCAACTCCAACTCTTACTCCTGCTACTTCTACTACTACTGCTACAACTACCACTACTATCACTACTCCTACTACTACTACACCTACTATTATTAATCCTAATACGCCTACTACTACTACTGCTAGTACTTCTACTACTACTACTATAACTATTATTACTACTATTATGACTATTACTATAACTAATACTTCTACTACAACTACTACGCCTGAGACTCCTACCACTACTATTACTAGTACTACTGCTGCTATTACTACTACTACTACTGCTACTCCTACCACTACTACTACTACAAGTACTACTACTACCAAAACTCCCACAACTATTGTTACTAGTACGACTACACCTACTGCTGCTGCTACTACTATAATAGTTGCTACTTCCACTACAGCTAATGTTGCTACTGCTGCTATTACAACCACCACTACTACTACTACTACTAGTACAACTACAATTGTTGCGGCTATTGCGACTACTACTACTACTACTATTATTACTACTTCCTCTGGAACAACAGCTGTTGCAACTTCTACTACTAGTACTATTACCACTACTACTACAACAACTATTACTACTTCCACGTACAACTACTATTACTACTTTTGCTACTCCAACTACTACTACTCCAATTGCTGCTGCTACTACTACTAAACCCCAAACCCTGAACCCTGAACTCGAAACTCTACTACTCCTGCTTCTACTACTTCTACAACTGCTACTACTGCTACTCTACTACTACTACTTCTACTACTACTACTGTTGCTACTAGTACTACTATTGCTGCTACTACTATTGTTGCTACTGTTGCTACTGCTTCTGCTGCTACAACAACAACAACACACTACGACTACTCTACTACTAAACGACTTTTATTACTCTTACTACTTATATGACTACTATTCTTACTACTACTGCTACTTCTTCTTCTTCTTCTTCTTCTTCTACTACTACCCTTACTACTCCTACTACTGCTACTACTACTACACTTCTACTACTACTATTGTTGTTGTTGCTCCTACTATACTACTACTACTACTACTACTACTACTACTACTACTACTACTACTACTACTACTACTACTACTACTATTACTACTACTACTACTACTACTACTTCGGGTACCATATCTATGACTAAAGCAAGCACAAATACTACTAGTATTAGTACTAACACTACAACTACTGCTGCTACAACAATGACTACTACTCCTACTACTACTCCTACTACTCCTACTACTGCTACAACAACTACAACTACTATTACTCCAACTCCTACTATGACAACACCTACTACTACAATTACTCCTCCTAGTACCACTACAATTACAACTACTGCTATTACTACTACAATTACTACTCCTAATGCTAATACTACTCCTGCTAGGATTAGTATTACTACTACTATTTCTACTACTATTACTACAACTACTGCTACTTCTTCGACAACTACTATGACTACTACTGAATCTACAATTACTACTACTCTAATTCCTACTACTACAACAACAACAACTACTACTACTAATCCTACTACTACTCCTACTACTACCAGTACAATTACAACTACCACAATTACTACTGCAAATACCACTACTGCTATTACTACTCCTACTGCTTATACTACAACTGTTGTTACTACTTCAACAACTACTTCTTCTACAACTACCAATAGTGCTACTATTATTACTACTACTACTACTCCTACTACTATTGTTATTGCTGTAGCTGGTGTTACTACTACAACTACGATGACTACTACTACTACGGCTGCTACTACTACTATTACTACTACTATTACTGCTACTTCTACAATTACTACTACTACAATAGCTACTAGTACTAGTACTAGTACTACTACTTCTACACGTACAACTATTTCTTCTACAACTTCTACTACTACTACTACTATTACTACAACTGCTACTGCTACTACTACTACACTACTACTACTACTACTACTGGTACTAGCACTACTATTACACTACTACTACTTGTACTACTACTGCTTTGCTACTACTACTGCTATAAGTACTACTACTCGTACAGATACTACTAGTACAAGTACAAATAACACTACTACTACTGCCACAACAACTACTAATACTCCTACTACTACTGCTGCTACTACTACCACCACCACCACCACCACATCAACAACTACTACTACTCCAACTCCTACAATTACAACAACAACTAGTACTACTACTCCTGCGAGTACTCCAACTGCTGCCAGTAAAATTATATCAACTACAGCTACAAATACTACAACTATTACTACTCCTACTGCTACCACTAGAATTATATCAACTACTACAACAAATACTACTACTATTGCTACTCCTACTGCCAATGCTACTCCTACAAGTATAACTACTACTTCTACAACTGCTACTACTCCCACTACAACAACAACTACTACTATTGATGCTAGTTCTACCATAACTACTACTATTGGTACTACTGTTGCGGCTGCTACTACTACTAGTACTACAAGCACTACTATTACCACTATTGCTACTCCTACTACTTCTACTACTACTACTACTACTACAACTGCTACTAGTGCTACCATAACTATAGCTACTACTACTACTGCTACTACAGCTAGTATAACTACTACAACTACTTCTACTACAACTTCTGGTACAACTATAGCCACTTTTGCTACTACTACCTCTATTGCTACTCTACTAATTATGCTACTACTTTTACGACAACTAATGCTACTACTACTACTACTATTAATACTACTTCTACTACTATTACTACTACTAATACTACTGCTCCAACTACTACTATTGCTACTAAAATTATTGCAACTACTACAACCATAACTTGTACTATGAATACTGTTGTTGTTACCGTGACTATCGCTACTACTACTGCTATTTCTACTACTGTTATAACTACCAAACTTCAACTATTGTTACTGCTACTACTACTATTGCTGTCACTACTACTACTACCCCTATTGCGAAAGCTACTGCAATTACTGCTTTTGCTACTACAACTTCTACTACTACAGCTACTACTACTACTGCTACAGCTGCTACTGTCGCTACTATAGCTACTATTGCTACTACTACTCCTACTCCAACTACTATTGCCAATTCTACTGCTACTACTACTACTACTACTACTACTACTGATGGCGCCAATAAAACTACTATTGCTTCTACTACTTCTACTATAACTACTGACACTGCTACTACCACTACTAGTACCACCGCTACTTCTACAACTTCTACTACTACTACTGCTTCAACTACAACTCCTATGATTTCTACTAGTACTGCTACTAATACTACTACTAATAATAATAATCTTATTGCAACTACTATTACTCCAATTGCCACTATAGCTGCTGCTACTACAACTACTGCAACAACTGCTACTACTATTACCACTACTACTACGGCAACTACTCTTACTACAATTATTACCACTACAAATACTACTTCCACAACTACGGCTACTATTATTACTACTACTACTACTCCTTCTATGTCTACAATTACTGCTATAGCTGCAACTTCTGCTATTGCTAATGTTGCTACAGCTACGGCTACTATTACTCCCGCCACTACTACTACTACAAATACTACTAATACTACTCCAGCCACTACAACTACTACTGCCATTACAACTAGTACAACTTCTGCTAGTACTACTACTACTACAACTACTAATATGACTACTGCGGCTGCTGCTACTACTACAACTACTTCTACTGCTGTTGCTACAACTACTACTGCTGCTACTGATGCTACTACTACTACTAGTACTACTAGTACTATTACTACTACTACTACTACTAGTACTAGTACTACTACTACTACTCGTACTATTCATACTACTCCCACCATTACAACAACTACTACTGCTGCTACTAGTACAACTTTTGCTTGTACTACTGCTGCTACAACTACTACCAATACTACTGCAGCTACTGCTGCTGCTACTACCACTACTCCTACTGTTGTTGCTACAACTACTACTGCTACTATTACTACTACTACTACTCCTCCTGCTGCTGCTACTACTACTACTGGTACTACCCCTGCTACTAGTACCACTTCTTCGAATACTAATGTTAAAACTACTACTACTACTACTATTGTTGCTGCTGCTGCAACTACAACTACCGCTTCTACTACTACAACTATAAGCACTACTGGTACTACAACTTTAACTACTACGGCTACTGATACTACTAATACTACAACTGCTACCACAAGTAATACTATTACTACTACTACTACTAATACTTCAACTATTGCTACTACTACTCTTGCGGCTACTACTAATACTTTTGCTACTACTACTCCTACTACTACTAATGCTACTACTATTCCTACTACTATTGCTTCTACTACTACTACGGTTGCTACTACTTGCCTCTACTACTACTGCTAATGCTACTACTGTTATACTTGAGATTGCTACTACTACTACTACTTCTACTCCAACTACTACTACTACAGCTAATGCTACTATTACTACTACTATTACTGATGGTGCTACTACTATTGCTACTGCTTCTATTGCTTCTACTATAACTACTGATGCTGCTATTACTATTGCCAGAACTACGGCTACCTCTACCACTACAAATACTACTCCTCCTCCTGCTACTACTGCTCAAACTACTACTGCTTCCACTACAACTGCTACTACTACAACTACTGCTATGACTACTACTACAACTACTGCTTTTAGTACTAATGCTACTGCTACTACTGCTACAACTACTACAACTACTACCGCAACCACTACTACTACTTCTTCTTCTTCTACTACTACTACTACTTATGCTACTAATACTGCTACTGCTACTATAGCTACCATTACTACTACTACTGATGGTGCTACTACTACTGCTACTGCTTCTACTACTTCTACTCCAACTACTCACACTGCCATTACCACTACTGGTACTACTACTACTTCTACTACTACTTCTACTACTCCCACTACTACTGCTGCTGCTACTCGTCCTCTGCATCCTACAACACCTACTACTATAGCTGCCACAACTACTACTCTGACTACTAGTACTACTAGTCCTACTACTACTACTACTACTACAACAACCCCAATTGTTGCTTCAATTTCTCCTACAACTACTACTACTACTTCTACTGCTACTACAACTACTTTAGCCATTACTACTACTACTACTAATACTACTATTGTTTCTAATGCTACTACAACTACTGCTAGTGCTACTACTACAACTACTACTAGTACTAGTACTATTCCTGTTACTACTATAGCTACTACTTTAGCTACCATGGCTGCTACTAGTACTACTACTACTGACGCTACCACTGCAACTACTACTGCTACTACTGCTAATACTGTTGCTGTAACTGCTACTAATACTACTACTGCTACTACTACTACTACTAATACTACTTCTACTACAACTTTTCCAACTACTACTACTAATGCTACTCGCACTACTACATTGGCTACTATTACAATTGCTACTAATACAGCTACTACTACTACTACTATTATTGCTGCAACAAATACTACTACTGCTTCTACTACTACTTCGGCTCCTACTAATACTACTCCTACCACTGCTACTAATACCTCTACTACTTCTGCTACTACAACTACTTTGTTTGTTACTATTATTGCTACTACTACTACGGCTGCTACTACTGCTACTATCTGTACTGCTACTGCTACTAATACTATTGCAACTATTGCTATAACTACTGCTACTACTATTGCAACACTACTGTTTCTGCTATAATAGACACAACTTCTATTGCTACTTTTGTGCTACTACTGCTACTCCACTATTGCTACAAATGCAACAGTTACTACTCCTGATGCTTCTACTCTAATGGCTACAACTGCAACTACTCCTGCTACTACTACTACTACTACTTCCTCTACTACTACTCCCGCTACGACTACTCCAGCTTCTACTAATATGGCTACTATTGCTACTATTACTTCTACTATTGCTACTACTACTACTACTACAACTTCGACGACTATTACTGCTACTAGTAATGCTACTATTGCTGCTGCTACTACTACTATCGCCCCTCCTACTACAACTACTATTGCATCTACTATTGCCACTACTACTACTACTATTATAACTACTACTACTATTACTTTCGTAACTACTACTATTACTACTACTAATACTGCTACTGGTACTATAGCTGCTACTGCCACTACTACTAGCACTATAACCACTATAGCTACAACTACTATGACTAGTACTACTACTATAGCTATTACTAGTACTACTACCACTGTTGCTAGAACTGCTACTACTACTAATGCTGCTAATGTTGTGGTTACAACTGCGACTACTACTACCACCACTACTATTACTATTACCATTATTACCACTGCTGCTACTACTAATTCTACTACTACTACTACGACGACTACTACTACTAGTACTGTTATTACTATTACTACTACTATTAGTTCTAGTACTTCTACTGCTGCTACTACTACAATAACAACAACTACTACTATTACTACTTCTACTACTACTGCTACTACTGCTACTACAACAATAACAACAACTACTACTACTATTACTACTACTGCCACTACTTCTCTTACTATTAAGAAAATAGCTACTACTAATGCTACTTATGCTATTGCTAGTGCTACCACTACTACTCCTACTACTACAAATATAGCTACCAGTGCTACTACTGCTGTTCACACTATTGCGACTATTGCTACTACTACAACTTGTCCTACTACTATTACTAATGCTGCTACTACTACCACTACTACTACTACCACCACCACTTCCACAAATACTATTACTACTATTACTTCCTCTATTACTGCTACTGTTACTTCAACTACTATTGCTTCTACTACTACTATTGGTACAATTGCTATTACAACAACAACAACTACTACTACTATAATTACGACTATGACTACTGCAGCGTCTTCCACTACTACTTCTATTGCAACTACCACAACAGGTAATGCTACTAATGTTGCTATTGTTGCTGCTACAGCTATTACTATAACTACTATAATTGCTGGTACAACTGCTACTACTTCTGCTACTACTACTACAACAACAACTACTACTACTACTATTGCTGCAATTACTAATACAACCACTGCTACTACTTCTACTATTCTACTACTATTACAACTGCTACTGCTACTATTACTACTACTGCAACTACTATTACGGCTACTACTATCATTACTGCTACTACTACTTCTACTGCTACAACTACTACTAAAACTACTATAACTACTTCTACCACGACTACTAAAACTACTATTACTACGTCTACTACTTCAACTCCTCCTACAAATACAATAGTTATAACTATCACCACTATTATTGCGTTTCCTGTTACTACTGCTATTGCTGCTAATAAAACAACTTCTACTACTCCCCCTACTACAACAACTGCTACTATACAACTACTTCTACGACAACTACTGCAACTACTGCTTTTACTACTGCTGCTACCGCTACTACTGCTACAATTGCTACGACTACTACTACAACCACTACTACTGTTACTACTTCTACTGCTACTATTGCTATTGCTACTACAACTACTATTACTACTACTACTCCTGATGGTGCTACTACTACTGCTACTGCTTCTACGACTTCTACTCCAACTACACACACTGCTATTACCACTAGTTGTACTACTGCTACTTCTACTACTACTTCTACTAATCCCACTACTACTGCTTCTGCTACTAGTCCTGTGCATCCTATGACACCTACTACTATAGCTACCACAACTACTACTCTAACTACTACTACTACTACTCCTACTACTACTACAACCCCTATTGCTGCTTCAATTTCTCCTGCAACTACTACAGCTACTACTCCTGCTACTACAACTACTTTAGCCACTACGACTACTAGTACTACTAATACTGCAATTATTTCTAATGCTACTACAACTACTGTTAGGGCTACTACTACTATTACAGTTACTAGTGCTACTACCATTCTTGTTACAACTACTACAGCTGCTGCTGTAGCTACCACGGCTGCTACTAGTACAACTACTACTGACGCTACCACTGCAACTACTACTGCTACTACTATGACCACTATTGCCGCAACTGCTACTAATACTACTACTGTTGCTGCTACTACTACTATTGCTACTACTACTACTAATACTTCTTCTACTACTACTTCTGCTACTACTACTGCTAATGCTACTAGCACTACTACAATGCCTACTAATACAATTGCTACTAACACTGCTACTACTACTACTATTACTGCTGCAGAAAATACTACTACTGCTACTGCTACTACTTCTGCTCCTACTAATACTACTCCTACCACTGCTACTACTACGTCTACTACTATTGCTACTACTACTACGACTTCTACTACTACTACTATCGGTACTACTGCTTCTACTCTTACTATTGCAACTATTGCTATCACTACTGCTACTACTACTGCTACACTACTGTTTCTGCTATAATAGATACAGCTACTATTGCTACTTTTTTGCTACTACTGCTATTGCCACTATAGCTACAAATGCTACGACTACTACTCCTAATGCTTCTACTCTGACGGGTACAACTGCAACTACTCCTGCTACTACTACTACTAATCCTGCTACAACTAATTCAGCTACTACTAATACGGCTACTACTGCTACTGCTACTTCTACTATTGCTACTACTACTACTACTGCTACTTGTAATGCTACTGTTGTTGTTGCTACTACTAGTGTCGCTCCTCCTACTACAACTACTACTGCATCCACTACTGCCACTACTACTACTATTATAACTACTACTATTATTGCTTTCGCAACTACTACTATTGCTACTACGAGTACTGCTACTAGTACTACAACTACTACTGCCACTATTACTAGCACTACAACCACTACAGCTGCTACTACTACGACTACTGCTACTACTATAGCTATTACTATTACTACTACTATTGTTGGAACTGCTACTTCTACTAATACTATTGCTGCTATGGTTACAACTACAACTACTACCACCACCACCACTACTACTACTATTACTATTATTACCACTGCTGCTATACTAGTTCTACTACTACTAATACCGGCTACTACTACTAGTACTATTATTACTATTACTACTACTATTAGTTCTGGTACTTCTACTGCCACTACTACTATAACTACTACTGCTACTACTATTACTACTTCTACTACTATTGCTACTACCACTACTATAACAATAACAACAACTACTACTACCGCTACTGCGACTGCCCCCACTTTTATTACTATTAATACAACAACTACTACTAATGCTACTTATGCTATTCCTAGTACTACCACTACTAATCCTACTACTACAAATATAGTTACGAGTGCCACTACTGCTGTTCACACTATTATGACTATTGCTACTGCTACAACTTCTCCCACTACTCTTACTAATGCTACTACTACTTCTACTACTAATGCTACTCTACTATTGCTACTACTACTACTACTACAACTACTACCACCACCACTTCCACAACAACTACTACTACTATTACTACCACTATTGCTGCTACTGCTACTTCAACTACTACTGCTCATACTACTATTGCTGTTACAATTGCTACCACTACAACTACTACTTCTACTATAACTACGACTACTACTTCTGCAGTGGCTGCCACTACTACTTCTACTGCAACTACCACAACAAATAATGCTACTAATGTTGCTATTATTGTTGCAGCTATTACTATAACTACTATAATTGCTGGTACTACTACTACTACTTTTGCTACTACTTCTACTACTACTAATACTACTACAATAACTACTTCTACTGTTTCTGCAATTACTAATACAACTACTACTATTACTTCTACTACTCTACTACTATTACTACTTATGTAACTACTATTACGGCTACTACTATTATTACTGCTACTATTGCTTCTACTGCTACAACTACTACTAAAACTACTATTACTACTTCTACCACCACTACTATAACTACTATTGCTACTGCTACTAATTCAACTCCTCCTACAAATACAATAGATACAACTATCACTAATACTATTACTTTTCCTATTACTACTGCTGCTGCTGCTAATACAACAACTTCTACTACTCCCCCTACTACAACTACTGCTACTACTACAACAATTTCTACTACTACTACAACTACAACTACTACTACTACAATTACAACTACTAGCACTAGTAAGTACTACTACTGCTGCTACTACTACAACTATTTCTACTAATGCCACAACTACTACATGTACTACTACCACTTCTGCTACAAAAACTACAACTACTACTACATGTACTACTACCACTTCTACTGCTACTACTCTTATTGCTGCTACTACTCCTATTCATACATTAACTACTGCTACTACTACCATTATTGCTACAACTATGACTACGGCTGCTACAATCGCTATTGCTACTACTCCTACTGCTACTACTGCTACTACTACTTCTACTCTAACTCCTACGTCAACTACTACTACTACCGCTACTACTGCTACCGCTACTACTGAAACTACTACTATTGCAATTGATGCTATTACGACTACTCCTACGAGTACTCCTAAGGTTACCACTATAATTACAAAAATTACTTCTACAAGTACTACTATTACTGTTACTACAACTACTGCCAATGCTACTCCAACTACTATAACTAGTAGTAGTACTACTACTACTACTACTACGAATGCTACAAATGCTACTACTATATTTGCTATTACTCCTACTACAACTACTACTACTACCACCACCATTATTACTACTTTTACTACTACTACTGCGGCTGCAACTGTGACTACTACAATAACAACAACTACTACTACTACGACTACTACTACTAGTACTATTACTACTGCTACTACTACTACTACTACTATGATTACTTCTATTGCTTCTTCTAGTTCTACTTCTTCTACTACTACTATGACTACTACTACTACTACAACTGCTATTGCTACTACTCTTACCACTCCTACTACTTTTGCTACTACTGCTATACAACAACAACAACAACTACTACTACTGCTACAACTACTGCTACAAGTTCTCTCACTATTAATACTACTGCTAATATTGCTAGTACTACCAGTACTACTTCTGCAACCACAAATATAGCAACTACTGCTACTACGGCTACTTCAACTACTATGGCTATTGCTACTACTATAGCTATTACTGCAACTTCTGCTGCTACTACTACAATTGCAACTTCTGCTACTATAGCTAATACTACCACTACTACTGCTACAATGCGTACTACTGCTACTATTGCTACTACTATTGCTGCTGCAACAACAACTACTACTACTCCTACTGTAACTACTACTAATACAACAACAATTACTACTACGGCCACTACTTCTACAGCTACTGTTTCTACTACTACTTATCGTACTACTACTGCTACTAATTCTACAACTACAACAACTACTATATCTACTACAACAACAACTACTACTACTGGTACTACTGCTATTGCTACTAATACCACTAAGGCTACTACTACTACTTCTACTACTACTACTATTAGTACTACTTGTACTACTACTACTACAACTACAACAACTACTACTATTGCTACATCTACTACTGCTATTGCTATGACTACTGCTACTACTACTAATACTAATACTACTTTTACTATTACTACTACGACTCCTACTACTTGTACTACTACAACTACGACTCCAACCACTTAGACTACTACTGCTGTTGTTGGTACTACTACTACTACTACTACTACTACTACCCTACTCCAACTACAACTATGGCCACTACTACTCCTACTCTATCTCCTACTACTACAACTGCTACTACTAATACTAGTAGTAGTAGGAGTAGTAGTAGTAGTTAGACTAGTATTAGTAGCAATAGTAGTGGTAGTAGCAGTTGTAGTTGGAGTATTAGAATTAGTATTAGTAGTAGTACTATTAGTAGTAGTAGAAGGAGGAGGAGAAGCAGTTGCAATTGGAGTAGTAGTAGGAGGAGTAGTAATAATTGTAGTAGTACTAGTAGCAGAAATAGCAATAATAGTAGCAATAGTAGCAATCATTATTGGAGTAGTAGTTGTTGGAGTAGGGGTAGTAGTGGTAGTAGGATTACTAGTAGTAATAGGAGTTAGAGTAGCAGTAGAAGTACTGGAAGTAGTAGTAGTGGTAAGAGTAGAAGTAGTAGAAGTTGGAGTTGGTGTAAGAATAGTTGTAATAGTAGTAGTATTAGTAGTAGTAGTAGAAGTAGTAGGAGTAGTTGTAGTTGCAGTTATACTAGTAGTAGATGTCATAGTAGTAGTAGCAGCAGAAGTTGTAGTTGTGGTAATAGTAGTAGTGCTGGTGGTTATAATAGGAGTAGTAATAGTTGTAGCAGTAGTAATAGCGAAAGGAGTTATAGCTGTAGTAGTAGTAGCAGTTGCAGTAGTAACAATACTTGTAGGTGTAGCAGTAGTAGTAGTAGTAGTAACTGTAGTAATAGCAGTAGTACGAGTTGGAGTTGTAGTAGTAGCGGCAGTAGTAGTAATATTAGTATTAGTAGTTATAGTAGTAGTAGTAGGAGTACTAGTTGTATGAGTAGTAGTAGTAGCAGTAGTAGGAGTTGGAGTCGGCATAGTAGTAGTTGTAGTTGTAGTAGTATTAGCAGCAACAATAGTCATATAAGTAGCTGTAGTTGTCTTAGTATTAGTAGCAGTAGTGTTAATAGAAGTAGTAGCATATTAGCTGTTTTTGTAGTAGTTGTAGTAGTAGTAGTAGTAGTAGCAGTTACAGCAGCAGCAGCAGCGTTAGCAGTAGTAGTAGTCGTGGAAGTAGTTAGACAAGTAGTAATAATACTAGTAGTAGTAGTAGGAGTAGCTGCAGAAGTAGCAGCAATAGCTGTAGCAGTAGCAGTAGTAGAAGTTGTAGTAGATGTAGCAGCAACAATAGGAGTAGGAGTAGCCATAGTAGGAGCAAGAGTAGTTGTAGTAGTAGCAAGAGGAGGAATAGGTGTAAAAGTAGTAATAATAGTAGCAGTCATAGTAGTAGGAGTAGGAGAAGTGGCAGTAGTAGTAGTAGGCATAGGAATGGTAGTAGTAGTAGTAGTAGTTTGATAAGTAGGAGTTGGATTAGTAGTAGTAATTCTGCTACCCCCCACTACTACTACGACTATTGCTATGACTTCTCCTAGCACTACGACTACTGCTACTATAACTGCTACTAGAACCACTGCTACTACATCTACTACTACTGCTACTGCTGCTACTGCTACTTCTGCTGCTGCTACTACTTCTCCTACTAACTACTACTTCTCTTCCTAATTCTACTACTACAGCTTCAACTACAACAACTACTACTATTACGACTTCGGCTACTACTTCTACAACTACTAGTGCAAGCACTATTGCTAAGAGTACTACTCCAGTGACTAATAGTACTACTACTCCTGCAACTACTAGTACTAGTACTCATACCACGACTACTATTAGTACCTCCACAGCAGTTGCAACTGCTACTACTACTACTTCTGTTACTACAATTACTTTAACTACAACTACTCCAAAAACTACTACTACAACTACTACTCTGACTACTACTGCAATTACTAATACTATTACTACTACCACGGCTATTACTATTTGTAGTACTACTACTATTACTACTACTACTACTATAGCTACTGCTGCTGCTGTTGCTCCTACAACTACAATTACTACTACCACACTTACAACTACTACTACTGCTACTAATACTAATTTTAGTAATACAACTGCTACTACTACTGCTGCTACCATTGCTAGGATTATTACTCCATTACAAAAACTACTATTAATACTACGACGACTACTACTACAACTACTACTATTGCTACAGCTACAACACCTACTACTACTACGACCACTACTGTTATTGTTGTTACTACTACTACTACTAGTACCACCACCAATACTACTACTACCACTACTACTTGTAGTACTACTTCTACTACACTACTACCACTATTATAACTAATACTACTATTACTATTACATCTGCTACTGTAGCTACTACTAGTACTACTACTACAACAACAAATACAACTATTACTATTACACATGTTGCTACCGATGCTGCTGCCATTACTGCTACTACTATTACTACTACTATTGTTGCTACAATTACTACTCCTACTACTACTAATACTACAGCTACTACTACTCCTACTCCAACTCCTCCTACTACTACTACTACTAATACTACTACAACTACTAATACAACTACTACTACTTCTGCTACTAATACTAAAATTACTACTACTACTGCTACTGCTATTGCAACAACTACAACTACAACTTCTACTACTACTACTACTACTACTATTACTACAACAACAACAACAACAACAACAAATACTGGTCCTATTGCTACTAAAACAAATGCGACTCCGACTACTACTTTTGTTCATGCTGTTGCCGCTACTAATGCTACTACTGCTGCTACTACCACTATTACTACTACTACTACTACAACTACAACAATAACTACTGCTGCTACTATTACTACACTTGACTCCAACTCCTACTGCTTCTACCATTCCTACTACGACTACTACCCATACTCCAACTACTACTACTACTACTACAACAACTACTACTAGTACTACTACCACAACTACTACTTCTACTACTAGTTAAATTGCTACTACTGCTACTCCTACTACTACAGGTACTACTACTACTACTAATATTAACACTACTATTACCACTACTGCTACACCTGCTACTACTCCTACTCCTACACTGACTCATACTGTAACTCCTGCTGCTACTCTTGCTCCGAAACCTACTGCTACTACTACTACTACTACTGCAACTACCACTCCTACTCCAACTCCTACTACTACTATTTCAACTACTATTACTTCTACTGCCACCACCACCACTACTACTACTATTACAACTGCCACTACTTCCCTTTCTACCACTAGTACAATTGCTACTATTACTAATCCTACTACTACTGGTACTACTACTCCTAATACTAACACTACTACAACTATTATGACTACTACTAATAATACTAACAATCCTACTACTTCTACTACAACAACTACCACTACCGCCACTATTCTTACTACTACTACTTCTCCTAACACTCCTACAACTTCTACACCTAGTACTCCAACTACTACTACTACTAGAACTACACTCCTCCTCTTCCTCCTACTACTACTATTTCTGCTACTTCTGCTACTTTTATGCTCACTGCAACTGCTACTACTACTCCTCCTCCGCCTCCTACTACCACTAGTCGTACTAATACTGCTACTCCAAACACTCCAACTACTACTAATACGTCAACAACTGTTACTTCTGCTACAACAACAACAACTTCTACTACTGCTACTACTAATACTACTACTACAACTACAAATACTACTGCTAGTACTACTACTACTCCTACTACTACTACTACTACTAGTACTAGTACTACTACTGTGAATACTACTACATTACCAAAAGTATCACTACTACTACTACTACTCCTTCCATTATTAGTACTACTACTGCTTCTATGAATAATACAACTAAGCTATTACTACAACAACAACTACTACTAGTACTACTACGACTCCTATTCCAACTCCTCCTACAACAACAGCTACTACTACTACTACTACTACTAGTACTACTACAACTACAACTATTACTACAACTACTACACCAACTACTCCTAGTGCTACTCCTACAACTACAACTACTATTACTACTAATGCTACTACACCCACGACTTCAATTACTACTACTACTACAAATAAGGCTCCTACTCCTCCTCCTCCTACTACTTCTATTACTAATACTACTACTACTGCTGCAAGTAATGTTACCACTACTACTACTTCTACTACTAGAATAATTGCTACCACTACTGCTACACCTACTACTAGTACTACTACTATTAATACTAACACTACTACTACTCCGAATACTACTACTACTACAACAACAACTCCTCCTCCTCCTCCTCCTCCTCCTACTACTACTACTACAACAACTACTACCCCTACCTCTACTACTACTACTACTACTGTTCCTACTCCTACTCCTACTACTATTGCTACTCCTCCTCCTCCAACTCCTACAGCTACTATAACTCCTACTACTACTGCCCCTACGCCAACTACTGCTACTCCTATTCCTACTTCTATTCCAACTCCTACAACTATAACTACTAGTACTAGTACTACTACTATTGCTGCTGCTACTATTACCACTACTACTGCTATAACTACTCCTACTACTACTCCTACAACAACTACTGCTACTACTTCTAGTGCTACTACTACCATGACTTTTGCTACTACTACTACTACTTCTAGGGCTCCTTCTATGACTACTACTACTAGTTTTGCTAATACTACTACTGCTCCTACTACCAGTACTACTATTGCTAATACTAACACAACTACTACTACCACAACTACTACTACTCCAAATACCACAACTTCTGCTACTACTCCAACTACTACTCCTACTCCAACACCAATAGCCACTATTGCTCCTACTACTGCAATTACTGCTACTACTACTAACACTACTACTAATCCTAATAATCCTACTACTACTATTACTACTACTACTACTGCTGCTGCTAATAGTCCTACTACAACTAATACTACTACTATTCCAATGCCTAATCCAGCTACTGTAATTACTACTACTCCTACTCTTCCTACTCCAACTCCTATTACCACTACGACTCTTACTACATCAATAACCATTTCACCAACTACTACTAGTCCTAGTACTACTCCTACACCCACTCCAACTACTACTACTACTGCTACTACTGCTACAATAACTATTACTACTATTACTACTGCTACACCTACTACTACCACTACTACAACAACAAATACTATTACTACTACCACTACTTCAACTATTACTACTATTACTACTACTACTTCCATAACTATTACTGCTGCTACTACTACTACTACAGCTATTACTGCAACGACTACTACTACAGCTACTTCTACTGCTGCTGCTACTACTGCTACTACTGCTACCACTACAATGACTACTACTTCTACCACTAATGCTACAACTATTACTACTATAACTAATAATACTTCTACAGCTGCTACTACTACTATAATTGATATATATACGTCTACTTCTGCCACAAATGCTAATAGTACTACTGTTGGTACAACTATTGCTGCTACTACTACTACTATTAATACTACATGACAAATTCTACTACTACTACTGATACTACTACTACCACTTCTACTACTAATACTTCGACTACTACTACTACTACTCTAATACTACTTCCACTACCACTATTACCATACTAATACTATTGGTCTAACTACTACTCCTCTATTAATGTAACTATTTGCTCCTTCTACTACAACTATTGCTACTAACTACTTGCTACTCCTACTATTCGACGACCACCACCCCTACTACTACTAATACTACGACTACTACTACTACTACTACTAATATCCTACTACTAACTACTACTACTTCTACTACTACTACTACTACTTCCGCCACTACTACTCCAACTACTGCTACTACTACTAATACTACAACTATTACTAGTACTACTACTACTACCACTTTTGCTACTACTTTGCTACTACTACAACAACTGCTACTAGTATAACTACTACTGCTACTTCTAGTACTTCTACTGCTACTGCTACTACAACTTCCGCTACTACTACTGCTACTTCTTCTATTCCCACTACTACTATTATTACTACTACTACTACAACTACTGCTACTGCTACTTCTACTACAGCTACAAGTACTGCTACTACTACTATTTCTACATCGACTACGACTACTGTTACTACTACTACTGCTACTACTACTACTACTACTTCAACTACTACAACAACTACTACTGCTATTACTATTATTGCTGCTGCTTCAACTACTAGTATTACTATCGTTACTACTACTACTCCAGCTGCTACTACTCATGCTACTAGTATTACTACCACTAATACTACTACCATTACTACTTTTACTACTACTTCTACTACTACTATTACAACTACTACTACTATGACGACTACTACTACTACTACTACTGCTGCTGCTGCTGCTGCTACTACTACTACGACTCCTACTACTACTGCTATAACAACTCGTAGTAGTATTAGTAGTAATTGGATTAGTAATTACAGTAGTATTAAATATAGTAATAGTAGGAGTGGTGTAGTAGCGATAGTAGTAGTAGCAGTAGTAGTAGTAGTAGTAGCAGAAATAGTAGCAGAAGTAGTAGCCACAGAAGTAGTAGTTGCAACTGAAAGTAGTGCCAGTAGTACAAGTAGTGGGTAGTAGCAGTCGTAATACTAGTAGTAGTAGTAGCAGTACTAGTAGTAGTAGTAGGAGTAGCAATTGCAATAGTCAAACTAGAAGTAATAGTAGAAACAGTAATACTAGTGCTAGCAGAAGTAGTAAAAGAAGTTGTTACAGTAGTAGTAACAACACCAACAGCAGCATTAGTAGTAGTGGTAGTAGTAACAGCAGCACTAGTAGTAGTAGCAGCAGCTGTAGTAGCATTAGTCGTAGTAGTATGAGTAGTTGCAGTAGCAAGAGTAGCAGTAATAGTTGTAGCTATAGCATAAGTAGCAGTAGTACTAGTAGTAGTAGCAACAGCACTGGTAGTAGTAGTAGTAATAGTCATAGTAGTAGTAGCAACAATTGTAGTAGTAGTAGCAACAGAAGTTATTACAGTAGTAGCAGTAGTAGTAATAGTAGTAGCAGCAGTAGCCGCAATAGTAGTTGTAGCAAAAGTAGCAGGAGTAGCAGGAGTAGCAGGAGTAGTAGTAATAGTAGTAGCAGCTGCAATAGTCACACTAGTAGTAGTAGTAAAAATTGTAGTAGCAATAGTATAAGTTGTAGCAATAGTGCAAGTAGAGAAAGTTGTAGCAATAGTGCAAGTAGTAGAAGTAGTAGTAGTCGAAGCAGCAGCAGCAGCAACAACAACAATAATAATAGTAGTAGTAGTAGTAGTAGTAGTAGTAGTAGTAGTAGTAGTAGCAATAGTAGTAGTAGTTGTAGTTGTTGTTGTAGTAGTAGTAGTAGAAGTACTACCAACTGTAGTAGTAGTAGTAATAGTAGTTGTTGTTGTCTAGTACTAGTGGTAGTAGTAGTAGGAGTAGTAAAAGGAGTAGGCGTAGTTGTAGAAGCAGTAGTTGAAGTAGTTGTTCCAATAGTAGTAGTGGTAGTAGTAGTAGTAGTAGTAATAGTACTAGTATTAGTTGTAGCAGTAGTAGCAGCAGTAGTAATAGTAGTCCTACTAGTAGTTGGAGTTGTAGTAGTAGTAGGAGTAGTAGTAGGAGTAGCAGAAGTAGAAGTGGTCGTTGTAGTAGTACTAGCAGTAGTACTTGTAAGAGCAGTAGCAGTAGTTGTTGTTGTAAGAGTGGAAGCAGCTATAGTTGCAGTAGTAGTTGCACCAGTTGCAGTAGCACTAGGAGTAGTGGCAATAGTAGCAGAAATAGTAGAGTTGCGGTAGTAATAGTAGTCACTGTAGTAGTAGTAGTAGTAGTAACTATAGCAGTAGTAGTCGTTGTTGTAGCTGTAGTTTTAGTACTAGTAGAAGTAGCAGTAGTAGTAATAGTAGTAGCTGTAGTAGCAGTTGGAGTACTAGTAGCACTAGCAGTATTAGTAGCAATAGTAGTAGTAGTTGTAGTACTTGTAGTAGTATAATCAATTGGAGCAGTAGTAGTTGTTGTTGTAGTAGCAATAGTAGTAGTAGTAGCCATAGTAGGAGTCATGGTAGCAATAGATATAGCACAGTAGTAGTGGTAGTAGTAGCAGTAGTAATAGCAGTAGTTGAAGTTGTAGTAGTAGCAGCTGTAGTAGCGTTAGTCGTAGTAGTATGAGTAGTTGCAGTAGTAGGAGTAGCAATAGTAGCAATAATAGTTGTAGCCATAGCATAAGTAGCAGTAGTACTAGTAGTAGTAGTAGCAGCAGCAGTGGTAGTAGTACTAGTAGTAGTAGCAGTAGTAATAACCGTAGCAGCAGTAGCAGCAGTAGTAGTAATAGTTGTAGCAAAAATTGTAAGAGTAGCAGTAGTAGCAGTAGCAGTAGTAATAGTAGTAGGAGCTGCAATAGTCACACTAGTAGTAGTAGTAAAAGCTGCAGTAGCTGTAGTATAAGTTGTAGCAATAGTACAAGTAGTAGAAGTAGTAGAAGTAGTACTAGTAGTAGCAGTTGTAGTAGTAGTAGTAGTAGCAATAACAGTAGTTATAGTAGTAGTTGTAGTAGTAGAAGTACTAGCAATTGTTGTAGTAGTAGTAGTTGTTGTTGTCTAGTAGTAGTGGTAGTAGTAGTAGGAGTAGTAAAAGGAGTAGGAGTTGTTGTAGAAGCAGTAGTAGTAGTGGTAGTAGTAGTAGTAGTAATAGTAGTTGTATTAGGGGTAGCAATAGTAGCAGAAGTTGAAGTGGTCGTTGTAATAGTACTAGTAGTAGTAGTTGCCAGAGCAGCAACAATAGTAGTTGTTGTAAGAGCAAGAGCAGCTATAGTTGCAGTAGTAGTAGTAGCAGTGGCTGCAAGTGTAGTTGTAGTAGCACTAGGAGTAGCGGCAATAGCAGCAGAAGTAGTTGAGTTGCTATAGTAATAGCAGTCACTATAGTAGTAGTAGTAGTAGTAACTATAACAGTAGCAGTCGTTGTTGTAGCTGTAATTTTAGTACTAGTAGAAGTAGCAGTAGTAGAAGTAGTAGTAGCCATAGTAGCTGTTGCAGTAGTAGTAGCACTAGTAGTATTAGTAGCGATAGTAGTAGTAGTGGTAGTACTTGTAGTAGCAGAATCAATTGGAGCCGTAGTAGTTCTTGTGGTAGTAACAATAATAGTAGTAGTAGCAGTAGTAAGAGTCATGGTAGCAATAGATATAGCAGAAGTTGTAGTAGTAGTGGTAGTCATAGCAGTAGTAATAATAGTAGTAGATGTGGTAGTAGTAGCAGTTACAATAGCTTTAGTCGTAGTAGTATGAGTAGTTGCAGCAGCAGTAGCAACAGTAGTAGCAGTAATAGTTGTAGCCATAGCATAAGTAGCAGTAGTACCAATAGTAATACTAGCGGTAGGAATGGTAGTAGTAGTAGTAGTAGTAGTCATAGTAGTAGCAGGAACAATAGTAGCAGTAGTAGCTATAGTAGTAACTGTAGTAGTAGCAACAGCAGCAGTTGTAAAAGTTGTAGCAGAAGTTGCATGAGTAGCAGTAGCAGGAGTAGTAATAATAGTAGTAGGAGCTGCAATAGTCACACTAATAGTAGTAGTAGTAGTAGCTGTAGTAACAGTAGTATAAGTAGTAGCAATAGGGCAACTAGTAGAAGTAGTAGAAGCAGTACTAGTAGTAGCAGTTGTAGTAGTAGTAGTAGGAACAACAGTAGTTGTAGTACTTGTAGTAGCAGAATCAATTGGAGCAGTAGTTGTTGTTATTGTAGCAATAGTTGTAGTAGCGACAGTAGTAGTAGTTGTAGTACTTGTAGTAGCAGAATCAATTGGAGCAGTAGTTGTTGTTATTGTAGTAGCAATAGTTGTAGTGGTAGTAGTAGTAGGAGTCAAGGTAGCAATAGATATAGCAGAAGTTGTAGCAGTAGTGGTAGTAGTAGTAGTAGTAATAGCAACAATACCAGTAGTAGTAGTTGTAGTAGTGGTAATTGTAGTTGTAGTAGCAGAAGCCATAGGACTTGTAGTAGCAGTGGTAGAAGTAATAGTTATAGCAATAGCAGGAGTAGTTGTCATATTAGTTCTACTACTACTACTTACTACTTCTACCACTACTACTACTATTACGACCCCAATTGCTACTACTACTACAATGACTACTACTTCTACGATTACTACTACTACTACAACAACAACAACAACAACAACTTTTACCACTACTCCTACTACTGTTGCTGCTGCAGCTGTAAGTACTAATACAGTGACTGATACTACTACCACTACTACTACTACTTCTACTACTATTGCGACAACTCCAACACCTACTCTTACTATTATTCCAAATACTAGTACTTCTAATACTGTTATCACAACAACTACTACTATTACTACTACTACAACTACTACTATTTCTACTACTACTACAACCACTACTACTATTACTACTAATACTTGTGCGACTACTACAACTACTACTGTTACAGCTGCAAGCACTACTACGGTGACTAATACTACTACCACTACTAGTACTTCTTGTACTACTTCTGCTCCAACTCCAACACCTACTCTTGCTACTATTCCAAATACTAGTACTTCCAATACTATTACAACAACAACTGCTAGTACTACTACTACTACTGCTACAACAACAACTATTATTACCACTACTACTACAACAACAACAACTACTACTAATACTGGCACGACTACTACAACTATTGCTACTATTACTACTGCAACTGCTACTACTACAACTGCTATTGTTACTACTGCTACTACTACTACTACAGTGACTACTGCTACACTACTTCTACAACTAATTCTACTTATGCTACTACTATTACAACTACTTCTATTACCGCTACCAATACTCCGACTACCACAACAACTACTACTATTACTACTATTACTACACCTATTATGGCTACAACTACTCCAACTACTCATACTGCTACTCCTACTACTACTACTACTACAACTACTACTACTTCTACTTCTAATGTTGCTACTATTATTACTACGAACAACTACTGCTACAACAACAACAACTACTACTACTACTACCACTCCATAACTACTACTGCAACTACTGGTACTTCTACTCCTACTACTTTAACTACTACACCTACCCCTACTATTGCTACTTCTACTTGAACTCTGACTCCACCTATGCCTACTACTACTACTACGACTACTCCTACTACTACGGCAACCAAAGCTATTGCAACTACTACTACAACAACAACAACTAATGCTGCTACCACTTTGGCTAGTATTGCTATTACTGCCATAACAATTAATACTACTTCTACAATAGCCATTGCTACTACTATGACTGCTAAAATTGTTCCTACAACTATTCCTATTTCTACTACGGCAACTATTGCTAGTACTTAACCTACTACTACTACATCTGGTACCACAGCTACAAGAACTACCACAGCCACTACAACAACAACAACTATTACCACTACTGCTACTGCTACTACTACTTCTACTACAACGACTACTACTACTACCACTACTACTACTACTACTATTACTGTGACCACTACTGCTACTACTACTATTACGCCTAATCCTATTGCTACTACCACTACTACTTCTACTACTACTACTACTACTACTATTACTACAACTAGTGCTACTATTACTACCTCAATGACTACGACAACTACAACTACTGCTTCTACTTCTACTACTACCACTACGACAACTACTACTACTGCGACTACTACTACACTACAACTACAACTACTACTACACTACTACTATAACAAATTCCACTTGTGCTACTACTTCTCCAACAACTGCTACTATTACTACTACCAATACTCCAACAACTACTATAACAACAACTACTACTACTCCAACTACTACTATTACTACTCCTATTACTGCTACTACTGCTCCAACTACTACTACTTCTGCTCCTACTACTACTACTACTACTGCAACTACTACTACGACTACTACTGCTACTGCTGCTACTACTACTACTATTACTACCTCTACAACTATTACTACTACAACTACTACCTCTATTTCCACTGCTACTACTACCTCTACTGCTACTACTACTACTACCACTACTGCCACTATTGCTACAGTTGCTACAACTATTGCTACTGCAACTACTACTGCTACTACTACTATAAATTATACATCTACTACTATTACCACCACTACTACTACTACTGCTACTTCTGCTACTACTTCTATTACTGCCACTATTGCTACTACTGCTACTACTACAACAACAACTACTACTGCTACAGCTGCTGCTTCTATAACTACTGTTGCTATTAGTACAACTATTCCTACTACAACTTCTACTACTACTACAGCTGCTGCTTCTGTTGCTCCTGCTACTACTATTCTGTTGCTACTACTACTACGATGACTACTACTACTACAACATCTACTACTAGTACTACAACAACATCTACTACTACTGCTAGTCTTACTAATACTACCACTACTACAACTACAGCTATTGTTGCTACTACTAGTACTATTACTTCTCCTACTACTAATACTACTACTACTAGCACTACTACTACTCCTACAGCTATTGCTTCTACAACTACTGTTGCTTTTAGTACTACTATTCCTACTACAATTTTTTCTACTACGAACGGTTGCTGCTACTGCACAACTACTATTGGGTGTTGCTACTTACTGCAACTAACGATGAACTACTACTACCACAACAACAACAACAAAAAACACTAATATACACTCTTACGAATACTACTGTTATTACTATTACTTACAACCCTACGGGTAGTGTGCTACTACTACTAACTAGTACTTCGCCTACTACGAATAATACTACTAACCACTACTACGACAAACACTCGACTACTTCTACTAGTACTGCTACTAATGACTGCTGCTACTGACTGCTGCGGCCACTACGACTACTACTACTAACCAAACCACTGCCCCGCTTACTACTACTATGACTACGTCTACTTCGTTCTACAGTACAATGGTAACTGGTTACTTGCTACTACTACACTACTAGTACGTGCGGTGCACTGACTACTATACTAACTATGACGACTTCCGACTATCACAGCTATAATACTACTACAAACGCTTCTCGTGCTTACCATTTTGGAGCTTACAAATACTGCACTACCAACTACCGCTACTTGTACTACAATAAACCTACGAGACTGTGGCTGCTGCTATTGTCGGCGCTGCAAAACTCTATTGTGACTACTTCTACTACAACTAATACTACCATTGTACTTCACCTATTGCAACAACAACAACACTACTACCATAGCTAACTACTACTACTACCCACTACGGCGACTACTACTGCTACAATACTGCTGCTCCTGTTGTTGTCCTAACGACTTGCTGCAGCAACGACTACTACTATTTGGCAACTATTGCGAAAACTGCTAGTACTAATCGCTACTAGTCTCTACGAGTATGCCAACGACTAATATTCTATTGTTAGAGTACTACTGCTACGACTAATACGCGACTACTACTACTACTACTCTTGCAACTGCTACTACTGCTATTGATACTAATACTGCTACTAAAACTACTTCTATTACTATGGTTGCTGCTATTACTGCTACTGCTAATACTATGGCCACTACTATTGCCACTTCTACTTCTGCTATAGTTACTACTACTGCAACAACTACTGCTAGAACTGCTGCTGTAGCTGCTAGTACTACTACCGCAGCTGGTATTACTACTACCACTACTACAACTAGTGCTACTACTATTGAAATTACTACTACTCCTACTACTACTTTTACTACTCCTACTACTTTTGCTACTACTACTACTACTACAACTAATACTATTACTGCTATTACTAGTATAATTACTACCACTACTATTACTATTAATACTAATACTACTACTACTTCTATTACTACCACCACCACTACAACAACTACTTTTGGTACTACTACTACTTCTACTCCTACCTCAGATACTGTTACTACTACTACTACTCCGACTCAAACTCCAGTTACTACTACTCTATCCTTGGCTACTACTACTACAACAACAACAACATCACTTACAACTACAACAACTACAACAACAATAACTACTACTACTACTACAACAACAATAACTACCACTGCCATAACTACTAATAGTACTGCTGCTGCTGCTGCTACTGCGGCTACTACCACTAATAAAACTACAAGTATTAAAACTGCTACTGCTACCTTTACAGCTATTACTACAAATGCACCTGCTGCTGCCGCGGTTGCTACTGTTGCTACAACTGCTACTACTACAACTGCTACTGCTAAAATTACTACTACTACTACTACTACTACTCCTCCTCGTCCGGTGGCAACTACTACTTCTACTACTACTATCGCTGCTACTACTCCTACTACTACTACTACAATGCTAGTATTACTACTAATGGGACTTGTACTAATGCTACTACCACTACTACTATTACTACTACTACTACTACTACTACTACTACTACTTACTACTACTACTGCTACTACTGCTACAACTACTGCTATTACTATCGCTATAACTACTACTACAGCTACTGTAACTGCCGCTACTATTACTATTACTGCTACTGCTACTACTAAAATAATTACAACTACTACTCCTACTAGTACTACTGCTACAGCTATTACTACTACTACAATTGCTACTGCTATTACTACTACTGCTGCTGCTGCTACTACTACTGCTGCTACAGCTATTACTACTACTACAATTGCTACTGCTATTACTACTACTACTGCTACTCATGCTACTCCTACTACTACTACTGCTTCTGCTACTACTGCTACAACTACTATTGCTATTGCTATGACTACTACTACTACTACTACTACTAGTACAACTACTACTAGAACTACTACTACTGCTACACCGACTATGACTCATGCTATTGTTACCGCTACTCCTACTATTATTACTACTACTACTACTACTGCTGCTGCTACAACTACTACTATCCAAACTGCTACTGCTACTGCTAGTACCGCTATTGGTACTCCTACTATTACCATACCTACTCCAACTACTGTTATCGCTGCTATTTCTGCTAGAACTACCATTGCTTCTACAACTACTATTACTATTGCAGCTGCTACTCGAACTACAGCTACTATAACTACTACGACTCCTACTACTAATACAACTACTATTCTTGCAACTATAGCTACTAATTTTACTACTACTACTATTGCTGCTGCTACTGCTGCTACAACTACTCCTCCTGCTATTACTATGGCTATTGCTACTACTACTACTTCTACTAATGCTATTGCTACTACTATTAAACTAGGACACAACAACTACTACAACTATTGCTACTCCCACCATGACAACTACTGTTGCAAGTATGATTATAGCTAACGCTACTACTACTACTGCTACTGCTACAACTAATACTACTACAACAACTGCTACTTCTACTAATACTAGTGCTACTGCTACTACTATTGCTGCTGTTGCGAATCCAACTATGACTATATCAATTGCTACAGCTACTACTACTACTACTACTACGACTACTACCACTACTACTGCTACTACTACTTCTACTACTACTACTATTTTTTCCACAAGTACTCCTACTACTTCGATTGCTACTACAGCTAGAGTTACTACTATTGCTACTCCTACTACTACTCCTACTACTGCTTCTACTATTACTACTACTATAACTACTACTACTTCTAATACTGCTACTATTACTTCTACCACAACAACAACAACAACTGCTACCCCTAATACTACTACTACTATTACTACTACTACTTCTACTACTACAAATACTACTAGTGTTAATAGTACTCCTACTACTTCTACTACTATGACTACTGCTACTACTAATACTACAACTGCTATTACTACTACTATTGTTGCTGAGGCTTTTACACCAAATACTACTACTACTACTACTACTACTACTACTAATTGTACTACTACTACTTTGCTACTGCTACTACTGCTATTACTGCTACTACTACTTCTACTGTCACTACTGCTGCTACTGCTACTAATACTCCTACCGATATTACTGATACTACTACTACAATTGCTACTGCATCTACTACCACCCTACTACTCCTATAGTTGTTGCTGATGCGGCGACTCCTATTACTACTTCAACTATTATACCACTACTACTATTACTTAACCTACATCTATTACTACTCCTACCACCAATCGTACTACTACTGCTATTTCTACTACTGCTACTACTACTGCTGCCACTACTACTACGATAACTACAACAACAATAATTACTACTACTGCTCCTACTTGAACTCCTACTTCTACTAATACTCCTACCACTAATTACGCTAGTACTACTTCTCGAACTCCTACTTCTACTACTTCTCCTACTACAAATTATGCTCCTACTACTACTACAACTACTATAATAGCAACTACTACTACTACTACTATTACTACGACTACTTCTACTACTTCTACTACAACTACTACTTCTACTACTGCTACTTCTTCCGCAACTACTGCTATTGCCACTCCTACTACTACTGTTGCTACTACTACAACTACTACTACTAGTACTACAATAACTACTACTACTACAACTACTACTACTGCTACAATTTCTTTTGGCACTCCTACTACTACTCCATCTACTACAACAACTACGACAGCTATAACTACTACTGCTAATATTACTACTACTACTTCTACTACTAGTTCTACTACTACTGTTATTGCAACTACTACTCCATCTATTGCTATTAATACTAGTACTACCACAACTCCTATTACTACTGCAACGACTACAACTTATACTACTATTACTACTGCAACTACTCCTACATTTACTACTATTTCTACTAGCACATCTCCTCTACCTACTACTACAATCACGAATACTACGACTACTACTGCTACTACTACATTACTATTGCTGCTGCTGCACTTACTACAACTACTACTACTACACCACAACTACTACAACTACTACTAATCTACTACTACTACTACTACTACAACCATAACTGCTCCAACTGCTAAAACTACTACTCCTTCTACTACTACTACTACTACTACAATAGCTATTACTACTACTACTACTACTCCTCGTTCTACAACAACAACAACTACTACTACTACCACAACAACTACAACTACTGCTGCTATTACTACTACCACTACCTCTACTACTCCTCCTCCCCCTTCAACAAAAATGACAACTGCTACTACCACTACACTACTACTATAACTACCACTATAACTACCACTCCTACTCCAACCCCTACTCTACTACTAGTGCTACTACTACTTCTACTAGAACTACTCCCGCTGCTACTAATACTATAACTCCTACTACTACTACTACTACTACTACAGCTACCACTACTACTACTACTACCCCAACTACTACTACTGGTACTACTACTACCACCACTACCACTACTATTGCTACTAATACTACAACTACTACTACACCTTCTACTGCTACTGCTACTACTACTACTACTACTGCTACTACTTCTACTGCTAGTACTACAGCAACTACGATTGCTATTACAACTATTTCTACTACTACTGCCACTACTATTACTCCCAATATTACTACCACTATTACTGATGCTACTCCTATTACCACCACTATTATTCCTACCACCACTACTACTCCTCCTCCTCCTACCACCACTACTATTGCAACTATTACTGCAATGAGAACTATTGCTACTACTACTACTACTACTACTACTACTTCTATTATGACTTATACTACTAATAATACTATTAATACTGCTACTACTGCTGCTGCTACTGCTACTACTACTACTGCTGCTGCTACCACTACTTCTCCCACTACTACATCTATTGCATAACTTCGGCTACTACTACTGTTGCTTCTACTACTAAAACAACTAGTACTACAATTAATACTTCTGCTACCACAACTACGACTTCAACTACAACTACTACTAGTATTATGGATAATACTACTACTGCTACTACCACTACTACAACTACTACTTCCGTAGCGTGTACAACAACTACGACTACTACAATTGTTGTAGCAGCTTCTGCTGCAGCTACTACTACAACAACTAGTATTACTGCTACAATTGCAACTACTACAACTGCTTCTACTGCTACTACTATCACTACTTCTACTACTGCTACCACTACTGCTACTACTACTGCGACTACTGCTACTACTACTGCGACTACTACTGCTTGTGCTACTACAACTGTTACCATTATTGCTGCTACTCTTACCATAAGTATTACTTTTCCTACTACTACTGCTACTACTATAACTCCTACTACTACGGCTACAAATACTACTACTACTACTACTTCTACTACTACTTCTAATATAATTACTATTGCTACCACTACTGCTGCTACAACAACTACTGCTATAACAACAACTACTCCTGCTGTTACTAGTACTCCTACTACAACTACTCCTACAACTACTACTACTTCTACTACTACTCTGACTCCAACTCCTTCTAGTACTACTATTACAACTGTCCTACTCCAACTACAATAACTACTACTATAACTTATAGTTCTACAGCAACAACAACACCTACTACTTTAGCTACTGCTGTTGCAACTATTGTTACTACTTCTTCTACTACTACTAATTCTACTTCTATAATATCTACTACTACAACTAATACTACTATTACTGCTGCTGCTACTACCACAACAACAACAACAACTTCTACTACTACTACTACTACTTGTACAACTATGACTCCTATTGCTACTGCTACTGCTGCATCTGTAACTTCTGCTACTACTACTGCTACTACGCCTACTATTACTGCTGCTACTACTATTGCTGCTGCTACTACTACTACCACAACAACAACTACTACTACAACAACAACTACTACTACTATAATAACTATTGTTGTTACTACTTCTACTACTACAACTACTATAGCCACTACTACAATAACTACTGCTAGTACTACTATTGTTGCTGCTACTACTACTACCTTCGCTACTACTACTAGCGTTACTACTATTATCTCTACTATTACAACAATTGCTATTACCAGTGCTACCATTACTCAAACAACTAGGATTGCTGGTGCTGCTATGACTACTGCTACCCCCTGCTACTACTATCGCAGATACTACTACTACTACTGCTACTGCTTCTGCTCCTGCAACTATAGCTACTACTGCTACCTCTACTATTAGTAATGATGCTACTACTAGTAGTACTATTACCACTACGGCTATAATTACTACTACTACGACTATTACTTTAGCTGCTACTACTACTAGTACTACTGCAACTACTATTACTGCTACTACTGCTGTTCTTGCAGCTGCTACTACCATTTAAGCTCCTTCTGCTCCTTTTACTAACACTCCTACTGCTACTACTTCTATTGCTACTACTACTAGGACTGCTTCTATTACGACTGCTACTAGTACTACTGCTTCGACTTATGCTACTAGTACTACTGCTACTACTACTTCTACCACTTCTACTACTACTATTGTTGTTGCTACTACAACTTCTTCTAGAGCTACTATTGCTATTGCGACTTCTGACACTACTACTACTATTATGACAACTGCTACTGCTACTTCTACTACTAACTACTGCTATTGCTAGTGCTACTGCTATAGGTACTACTCTTGCTGCTGCTGCTACTCCTACTACATTTGCTACTACTGCTACTACTGCAACTCCTGTGGTTGCTACAACTACTACTGCTACAAATACTTCTACTGCTGCTTCTACTACCATAGCTACTACTACTGCTACTACTACTCTTACTTTACCTCCTACTACAACTACTACCGCTACTACTACTTCTACTACTACTGCTACTACTACTACTACTACTACTGCTACTGCTACTACTACTACTACTACTACTACTGCTACTACTACAACTACTACTTCCCCCACTACTACAACTACTACTATTTCAACTTTGGCTACTACTACTAGTACTATAATTACTACTTCTACTTCCACTACTGCTGCTTCTACTACAACTACTACTAGTACTATGGCTAATACTACTGCAATTGCAAATACTACTACAACAACTAATGCTTCCACTCTGAATACAACCACTGCTACTACTGTTGTTGCTTCTGCTGTACCTGCTGTTGCAACATCGATTACTGCTACCATTGTTACTTCTTCTACTACTTCTACTGTTTCTGCTGCTGCTGCTACTATCACTACCACTACAACTGTTAGTTGTAGCTATTATTGCTACCACTCCAGCTACTACTGCTACAATAACTGTGACTACTACAGCTAGTTCTAGCACAACTGCTACCACTGTTGTTGCTACTACTCCCAGAACTATTACTTTTGCAACTACTACTGCTACTACAACTACTACTACTCCAGCTATAAATACTACTACTTCTACTATGGTTACTACTGCCACCACTACAGCTGCTGCTATAACTACTACAACTACTACAACTATTGCTATTCTACTAATGTTACCATTCATTTTACGACTACTAATGCTACTTCTACAACAACAACAACTGCTAGTAATACTATTATTACTACTACTGCTGCTACTGCCACAACAACTACTACTACTTCTACTATTACTACTACTACTACTACTACTTCTACTAAAACTACTATAACACTACTACTACTGCTACTACTACAACTTCCACAACCACTACTCCTATTGCTACTACTACAGCTGCTTCTGTAACTTCTGTTACTACTAATGCTGCTACTACTACTACCATAACAACAATAACTGGTACTACAATTACTACTACTACTACTACTACTACTACTACTACTACTACTACTACTACTAGTACAACAACTACTCCTACTCCTACAACTACTCCGACTATTACTGATCCTACTAATGCTACTAATGCCACTGCAACAACAACAACAACAACTACTACTACTAATACTACTACTACTACTACAATAACTACTACTACTACAAATAGTGCTTCTACTCCTACTACTACTGCTGATGCCACTACTGCTACTACTGCTGCTGTGCTACTACTACAACTAGTACTGATGCTACTACAGCTGCGACTAGTTCAGCTATGACGACGACTACCACTACAACAATTGTTGTTACTACTACTAGTACTACAACTACTATGGCTACTAGTACTACTACGATTGTTACTACTACTACTTGTACTACTACTCCTTGTACGTCTACTGCTACTACTTCTTTTACTACTACTGCTAGTATTTCTACTGCTACTACTACTATTGCCTCCGCTACTGCTACTACTATTTCTACTACCTCCGCTACGGCAACTACTGGTACTATTGTTATTATCTCAGCTACTTCTGCTACTACAACAACTACTACTATTGTCACTTCTACTATTGCAACTATTGCTGCTACTGCTACTGCTACTTCTACAACCACTACTACCACTACTTTTGCTGCTACTACTACTACGATAGCTGCTACTGCTACTACCTCCACTAGTACTGCTACTACTACTTCTCTTACTACTACTACTACTATGGCTACTGCTACTTTTTCTACTACCACTAAAACTACTAAGCTGCTTCTACTAATAATTCCACTATTACTACTACCTCTACTACTACTCCTAGTCCTGCTACTACTGCTACTACTGTTATTGCTACAATAATTACTACTACTATTACTACTACTACTGTAGTTGCCGTCGTTGCTACTAGCACTACGACTCTGACTTCTTCTCCTAATACTACTACAACAACAACTACTACTACTGCTACTTTTACTACTACTAGTACCACTACTACTACTACTACTACTACTACTGTTGTTGCTGCTGCTGCTGTTGTTGCTACTGCTACGACAATAACTACTACTATTGTTGTAGTTGTTGATAAAACTACTCCTACAACTACTACTGCTGCTATTACTAGTACTACTGCTACAACTACTACTAGTACTACTACTACTACTACTACTACTACTACTACTACTACTACTAGGGCTACTACTTCTACAACTAATTCAAATACTATGGCAAGTACTACTTTTACTACTGCTATTACTTCTACTCCTACAACTACTATTCTTACTAAAACTACTATCATTACTACTACTATTGCTACAACAGCTAATGCTACTACTACTAGTACTACTACTGTTACTTCTGCTACTGCTACAATTATTGCTACTTCTACTACTATGACAACAACTACTACTAATACTACTACTACTGCAATAGTAAGTATGACTACCACAGATAGTACTACTCCTACTACTATAGCTGATGCCGCTACTACTGCTACTACTATTGCTGCTGTAGCAGCTACTACTACAACTATTGTTGCTGCTTCTACTACTGCTACTATTTCAGCTACTACTACTACTACCACTAGAACTATTGTTGTTACTACAACTACTACTACAACTCCTGCGGCTAAAACTACTACTACTAGTACTACCACAGCTACTCCTATTGCTACTACCTCCGCTCCTGCTACTACTAATACTAGTGCTATTATCTCTGCTAATGCTACAACTGCTACAACTAGTGCTACTACTACTACAACTGCTACAGTTGGCACTGCTACTACTATTACTACCACTGCAACTATTATCGTGACTACTACTACTGCTGCTGCTACCGCTGCTTCTGCTACTACAACTATAGCTACTTCTACTACTTATGCTACCATTAATGCTACAACTACTACTAATACTATTACCACTACGGCCACTACTGCTACTACTACTACTATTACTTCAGATACTACTACTACTACTAGTCGTATTGCTACTACTGTGACAGATACTGCTGTTGTCGCGGCTCATATTGCTGCTCCTGCTGCTATTGTTGCAGCTGTTACTACCACTTCTCCTACTACTACTCCTACTACTACAACTCCTACTACTACCACTCCTACTACTACTACAACTTCTACAATGACTATTGCTAGTACTGCTACCACTATTGCTGCAACTACTACAACTACAACTACTATTATTACTACTACTACTACTTCTACTACTACACTTACTATTGCGACTTCTGCTACTACTACTAGTAGTAATTCTGCTATAGCTACTACTGTGACTACTAGTACTACTGATGCTGCTATTATAGCTACTACTTGAGCTACTACTACAACATTTGCTACCACTACTACTACATCTACTACTTCTGCTACCACTACTACTACTTCTATTACAACTACTACTAGTACTATGGCTAATACAATGGCTACTGCCACTACTACTGCTATAACTATAGCTTCTATCGCGGGTACAACTACTACTGCTACTACTGTTGCTTCTGCAGCAGCTACTGCTACTACAACTACTATTACTTCTACTATTGCTACTACTATTCTACTACTACAACTACTACTGCTGCAGCACTTGTAGCTACTACTACAACGTCTATTGCTACTACTGCTACTACTACTATGGCTACAAATACTACTGCTACTACTACTATGGCTATAAATACTACTGCTACTACTACTGCTTCTACTTCTTCTTCTACTTCGATTACTTCTGCTACCACTATTATTGCTGCTACAACGACTATAACTACTTCTGCTACTTCTACTGCTACTACTGCTAATACTACTACTGCTACTACTACTACTTGTATTCCTACTACCACTACTCCTACAACTACTACGACTGCTACTACCACTCCTACTCCAACTGCTTCTACTAGTTCAACTCAACTATGAGTACTCCTACTACAACAACTACAACTATAACTTCTACTATGACAACTACCACAACAACAACAACAACTACTACTACTACTACTATTTCTGCTGCTACTAGTACTTCTACTACTGCAATTGCAACTAATGTTACTACTCCTTCTACTTTAACTAATACTACTTCTACAACAACAACAACTACTAATACTACAATTACTACTACTGTTCCTACTACTGCAACTACTACTACTACTGCTACTACTACTAATACTACTTTAACTAGGACTACTACTTCTACAACTTCTTTTCTGATTACCACTACTACTGCTGCTTCTGTTACTGCTGCTACTACTACTAGACCTACTACGGCTGCTGCTGCTCCTGCTACTACTACCACGACAACAACTACTACTACTATAAGTACTACTATTACTCCTACTTCTACTCCTACAACTAATCCTACTACTACTGCTGCTGCTACTGTAGCTACTACAACTACAACTAACATTGCTACTGCTAATACAACTAGTACTGCTGCTATGACTGTTATTACTACTACTGCTACTACTAATAGTACTACTGTACTATTATTGCTACCGTTACTAGTATCGTTGCTATTGCTACTACTAGTACTACCACTTCTACTACTACCAATGTAGCTATTATGATAGCTACTACTAGTACTGCAACTACTACTACTACTACTACTATTACCACTATAACCACAACAACAACAACTACTATTACCATTTCCACTACTACTACTACGACACAACCTCAAATGATACCTCTACTACTACTACTACTAGTATTTCTACAACTCGTAGTACAGCTATTACTGCTATTGCTGCAGCTACTACTACTACTCCAACTTCTACAACTACTACTACTACTTGCATACCGCAAATACTTACACTAGTACTACTACTACTACTACTAGTGCTACTGCTACCACTTTTGCAACTACTACTACTTGTACCACTCCTGCTACTATAGCTACTACTACAAGTACCATTACTATTACGATTGCAAATATTGTAACTACTACTACTACTATTACTACAACAACAACTACTACTACTACTGTGCTGCCACAACGACTATTATTGCCACTACTGCTACTACTATACTACTACCATTACTACTGCCTCTACTACTACGACTACTACTACTGCTGCAACTGCTGCTACTACTGCTACTACTAGTACTCATACTACTACTAGTGCCCTTGCTCTGACTCTTACTAATACTATTGCAACTACTACAACTACTGCTTCTACTACTACTACTAGTACTACTACTACTACTACTACTACTACTACTAATAGTAGTACTCATGCTACTACTCGTACTACTGCTCCGACTCCTACTACTACCACTATGACTACTACAAATACTGCTACAACTACTACTACAAGTACTATTGCTACTATTATACCTAGTGCACATACTACTACTAGTACTACTACTACTACTTCTACTACTACTATTACTAATACTATAGCTACGACTTTTACGACTACTACTTTCACTACTACACGTACAACTACGTCTACAACTGCTACTACTACTACTACTACTACCATTACTGCTACTATTGCTACTATTACTCCTACTACAACTCTTACTACTACTAATGCTACTACTACTACTATTGTTGTTGTTGTTGCTACTACTACTACTACTATGACTTTTGCCACTAGTACTTCCCCTGCTACTACTGCTACTGTTGCTACTATTACTACTACAACTGTAAATATTGTAACTACTACTACAACAACTACTACTGCTACTATGCTGCTAGAGCGACTATTATTGCCACTACTGCTACTACTACTACTACTACTTCCACTACTACGACTACTACTACTGTTGCTACTGCTGTTGCTACTGCTACTACTAGTACTCATACTGTTGCTACTTCCCCTGCTCCGATTCCTTCTACTACTACTATTGCTACAACTACAACTACATCTTCTAGTACTACTACTACTAGTAGTAGTAATACTCATGTTGCTACTAGTAGTACTGCTTTGCCTCCTACTACTACTGATGCTACTACAACAACTACTGCTTCGACTACTACTAGTACTAGTACTACTACTACTACTACTAGCACTACTACTACTACTTCTACTACTATTATTGCTAATACTACAGCTACTACTTTTACCACTAATACTTCCACCACTACATATACAACTATGTCTACAACTGCTACTACTGCTACTACTACCATTACTGCTACTATTGCTACAACTGCTATTGCTACTATTATTGCTACTAGTACTATTATTGTTACAAATGCTACTATTACTACTACTACTACTACTACTACTACTACTACTAATGCTAGAACTACTACAACTACTACAGTAACAACTACTACTACAACACCTACTACTGCTGTTGCAGTTGCTACTACTACTGTTGCTACTGCTGCAGCTACTACTATTACAACTACTACAACAACTGCTACTACTACAACACCTACAGCTCCTGTTGCAGTTGTTACTACTACTGTTGCTGCTACTGCAGCTACTACAACTACTACAACTAATGCTACTACTACTACTATTATTGCTACTCTTACTGCTACTACTACTACGATTTCTGCTATTGCCAATGTAGCTACTACAATAGGTATTACTACTACTGTTGCTACTACTACTACTACTATAACCACTATGGCCACGACTAATACTACTACTTTTATCACTTTCGCTGCTGCTACTATGACTATACTTGTATTGCTACTCCCACTACTACTTGTACTACTACTCTTGCTCCTACTACAGCTCCAACTACTGCTACTACTAAAACTTCTACTACTACTACTGATACTACTACAACTAATACTAGCACTATTGCTGCAACTTATACTACTACTGATACTATTGCTACTAATTATGCTTCAGCTACTGCTACTCCTACTAGCACTACTGATACTACTTACACTAGTACTACTACTACTACTACTAGTTTGATTGCTACCACTTCTGCAACTACTACTACTGCTACAACTCCTGCTACTATTGATTCTACTACAACAACTAATACTATTACTAGTAGGACTGCTACCACTCCTGCTACTACTCCGTCTACTACAACAACAATAACAACTACTTCTACTTCTACTACTACAACAACAAATACTACTACTACTACTACTACTGTGTTGCAACTGCTACTATTACAGCTACTACTACAACTATTACGCTACTACTATTACTTTGGCTACTACTATTGGTATTACTACTGCTATTGCTGTTGCTATTACTACAACTAGTACTGCTACTACTATTACTAGTAGTAGTAGTACTACTACTACTATTAGTAGCATTACTACTCCTAGTAGTAGTAGCAGTACTACTACTATTAGTACTCACACTATTACTAGTACTACTGCTCCGACTCCTTCTACTACTACTATTGCTACTATTACAATTACTGCTTCTTCTACAGCTACTATTATACTACTAATACTGCTAGTACTGATACTACTACTAGTACCACTACTACTGCTAATACTAATACTCCGATCCTCCTACTACTACTAATACTAATACCACTACTACTGCTTCTACTACTACTATTACTAATACTACTGTGACTACTGCTAATTGCACTACAACTGCTGTAATTCCTTCTACTGCTACTGATATTGCTACTACTGCAATTACTACCTCAATTACTACAACTACAACTACTACTACCGCTACTATCGCCACTACTGCCACTACTACAACTATTGCAATGACTATTGCTACTACTACTATCACTACTACTACCACTGCTACAACTATTGTTACTGCAACAACACTACTACAACAACCACTATTGCTACTATTGCTGCTACTACTACTGCAAGTACTACTATTACTTCTGCTAATTCTACTACTACCACTACAACTGGTACTACTAGAGCTACTACTATTACTACTGCTATAATTACTATGACTACTTTTGCTACTATTACTACAATTACCGCTTCTACTGCTACTACAACTTCCACAACTCCAAGGACTACTACTTGTACTACAACTCTGACTCCAACTCTTACAACTAGTATTACTATTAGTACTACTACACTACTGCTGCTATTGCTACTACTACTACTACTACTAATACTACTACTAATACTACTACTACTACCACTACTCCTCTTACAACAACTACGACTGCAACTGCTGCTCCTCCTCCTCCTACTACTACTACTATTACTATTACTACTACTACTACAGTCGTTGCCCCTACTACTCCTAATACTGCTGCTAACACTACAACTATTACTGCTAGTACTACAACAACAACAACAACAACTACTGCTGCTGCTACTACTACTGCTACTATTATTACTACTACTAATACTACTACAACTACTACTACTACTTCTACTGCTACCGCTGCTACTACTACTACTTCTACTGTTGCTACTAATGCTACTACTACTACTATTACTACTATAGCTACTGCTACTCCTACTCCTACTACTAATACTACTACTACTACTACTACTACAACAACAACAACAACAACAACAACTACCCATACTTTTATCACTACTACTCTTCTTCTGCTATACTACTAAAACTACTAATAGTATTATTACTATTGCCAATACTACTTCTACTACTACTTCTGCTTCTACTACCGCTACAACAGCTACTACTGCTGCCACTAACACTCCTACTGCTACTGTTTCTTCTACTACTGCTATTACTACTTTTACTACAACTACTGCACCTACTACTAATGTTACTCTTATTGCTACCACTTCTCCTGCTACTACTACTTACTATTACTACTACTTCCATGACTACTACTATTACCATTTGCACTACTACTGCTACTAGTACAGCTGCTGCTGCTGCTGATTCTACTACTGCTACAACTACTACTCGAGCTACTACTCTCGCTGCTATTCCTGCTACTACTGCTATGACTCTAGCTGCTGCAGCGAGTACTATTCCTTTTACTTTTGCTAATATTACTACTACTACACTACTACTGCAGCTACTGCTACAGTTGCTGCTGCAGCTACGACTGCTGTTGTTGTCGCAACTACAACTACTAGCACTATTACGACTACTACTACTGCAACTACTACTACTACAATTGCTACTGTTACTGCTGCCACTACTACTACTACTGTTATTGCTACTGTTGCAACTACTAATACTAATACAGCTTCAACTACTACCACTTGTACTACTACTACTACTATTACTACAACTATTGCTGCTGTTGTTGCTTCTATTGCTACTACTACTCCTACTACTACTACTACAACCATTACTACTACTACTGCTACTACTATAGCTACTTCGGCTTCTACTATTTCTACTACTAGCAATACTACTACTACTTATACTACAACAACTACTGGTTCTACTACTTCTATTACTAGTACTTCTACTACTACTATTGCTACTTCTACTACAAGCATAACTTCTACAATTGCAACTACGGCTACTACTACTGCTCCTATTACTACCACTACTGCAACTTTTGCTGCTACCACTAGTACTACTACTGCTGCTACTACAACTATGACTTCTACTACGTGTACTACAACTGCCACTGCTACAATCACTACTTCAACTACTAATACATCTACTAGTACTACTTCTCCAACTACTATAGCTACTACTGGTAGTACTAGTTCTACTATTACTGCTACTGCTACTACTACTACCGTTGCAATAACAACAACTACTACTTCTTATACTATTACAACTGCTACTAATAATACTACTACTACTACAACTTCTGCAACTACTACTACCACTCCTTGACTTACAACTACTACCGTTGCCACTACTAATACTGCCACTACTACTGCGACTGCTTCTACTATTGCCACAACTAGTACTACTGGTACTACTTTTGCTACTACTACTACTGCGACTACTATTGCTACTACTACTACCAACACCACTATTGTAGCTACTACTAGTACTACTACTACTAGTACTACTAATACAATTACTAATGCTGCTACTACAACAGCTACTAATACTAATGCTACTGCTACTATTCCGACTACTTCTCCAACTGCTACTGTATCTACTACTACTTCTACTCCTACTACTACTACTACTACTACTACTACTACTACTACTACTACTACTACTAACACTACTGTGACTACTTCTACTATTGTTGTTTCGTTAGTTAATGCTAGTACTACTACAACAACTTCAACTCCTAATACTAGTTTTGTTGCTGCGGCTACAACAACTACTGCTATAACTACTACTACTGCTGCTGTTGTCGCTACTGTGGCTACTACGACTACTACTAATGCTGCTGCTACTATAGCTACTACCACTACTACGACTACTACATCTACTACTGCAACTACTTGCACTACTGATACTACTTTTGCTACTACTACTAGTAATACAACAATCACTACTACTACTACAACAACTACTACTATTACAACAACTACTAATACTGCTACTCAACTACTAGTACAACTGCTATTGCTGCCACTACCAACACCACTTGTACTAATACCACTGCTACTACTACTAATACTGCTACAACTGCTTCTATTATTACATCTGCAACTATTGCTACTACAGCTATTATTACTACTACTAGTACTACTACTACTATTAATGCTCTTCTACTACTAGTACTACTTCTGCCACTACTACAACTATTATTGCGTCTACTACTGCTGCTACTACCACTACTACTACTACAACTACCACGACTACTACCACTACTACTACTACAAATACCACCACTGCAACTATGACTACTACAACTATGACTACAACTAATATTGCTACTAGTACTACTGCTACCATAGCTAGTACTACTGTGACTACTACTATCACCATCGCTAATACTACTACAACAACTCTCACTCCTATTACTAGTCCCACCAATACAACTATTTATACTACTACTACCCCTACACCAACTCGTATTCCAACTCCAACTACTATAGCTACAGCTACTACTACTACTACCACTAATGCTACTCCTGCAACTACTACAACTACTACTATTATTACGACTACTGCAACTATTGCTACCATTTCTACTACAACTACAAGTACAAAAGCTACTACTACTAGTACAACTACCACTACTCCCACTCCTACTACTACCACACCAACGACTACTACTACTACAACTACAACTATTAATCCTAATACCCCTACTACTACTACTACTACAACAACGACGATATCTACTACTACTACGATTACTAATACTACTACCACTACTAGTATAAATCCTAGTATTCCTACTACTACTACTACTACTACAACAACAACTACTCCTAACACTCCTACTACTATGACTATTACTACTACTACTACTTCTACTACTAAAACAACTCCTAACACCCCTACAACTATAACTACTACTACTACTACTACTAAAACTTCTATTACTAGCACTGCTACAATAACTAGTACAAAAACGACTACTACTATTATTATACTATTACTACTACTAGTAGTACTACTCCTACTACAACCACTACTACTGTTACTACTACTTCAACTACCATTGCTACATCTATTACTGCTACTACTACTACTATGACTACTACTACTACTACTACTACTACTACTACTACTACAACAACAACAACAACAACAAGTGTTGCTGCTACTACTATTACTAATACTGCTACTTCAACTTCAACTTCTACTGTAACTACCGCCACTACTACTACTGCAATTACTATTGCTACTACTACTACGACTACTTCTTCGATCACTCCTACTACTACTACTACTACTACAACTACTACTGATGCTACTACAATAACTATTGCTACTATTGCTACTATTACTAATAGTATTAGTTTTGCTACAACTATTGCTTCTACTATTACTATTACTACTACAACTACAACTATTGCTATTATTACTACTATTACTGCTACTATTACTACTACTATTACGCCTACTACTAAAACTATGACTACTATTACTACAACAACTACTACTCCTACTTTTGCTACTACCACTACTACTACTATTCCTGCTGCTACTACAATTCCTACTACTACTGCTACTACTACTACTACTATGACTACTACAACTACAACTACAACAACCATAACTCCAACTACTACTGTTATCACAACAACAACAACAACAACAACAACTACTACTACTACTACAACTTCTACTACTTCTACTAACGCTACGGCCACTGCTACTACTACTACTAGTACTCCTACTAGTACTTCTACTACTATTACTGGTACCACTATTGCTACATCTATTACTACTCCTACTACTATTCCTACTACTACTACTACTACTACTCCAACAACAACAACAACAACAACAACTACTACTACTACTACAACAACTACTACTACTACTACAACTACCACTACTACTACTACAATGGCTATTACTACTGCTCCGAGTACTACTACTACTACTACCACTACCACCACTACTACTACAATTACTGCTACTACAAATATTACTACTTCAACTAATACAACAACAACTACTACTACTAATACTTCTATAATTACTATTGCTACTGCTACTACTATTACTTTTACTACTACTTCTACGTCTACTACTATGACTACTACCATAACAACTACAAGTCCGACAACTAGTACTACTACAACTACAACTACTACGACTACTCTTACAACTACTCCTACAACAAGAAAAACTACTCTTACAGCTACTACTGCAACAACAACAACAACAACAACAACAACAACTACCACCACTACTACAACCACTACTACTAATGCTACTACTACTACTACCACTCCTGCTACAACTACTGCTGCTGCTACGACTGCTACTACTCCAACTACTTCTACTATTGCTGCTACTACTACTACAATTACAACTCTGACCTACTGCTACTAATACTAGTATAATTACAACTACTAACACTAATGCTACTACTTCTACATCTACTATTTCTACTGTTACTACTACTACTACTCCTACTAATTCTACCATTGCAACTACTACTACAAGTACTACTACTTCTACTACTACTACCACTACAATTACAAATACTACTGCTACTACTTCAACTACTACAACTGCAACTACAAATACTACTACTACTACTAATACTAAACTATGTGTACAACAACAGCACCAACAACTACCTCTGCTACTATAAATATTGCAATGACTACTACTATTACTACTATAATTGCAACTACTACTACTATAACTACTACAACTACTACTACTTCTACTACTAATACAACTACTACTACGACGATGACTACTACTACCACTACCACTAGTAGTAATGTTGCTGCAACTACTGCTACTACTACTGCTACTACAACAACTACTACTGTTACTACTACTGCTTCTACTACTACTACAACTACAACAACAAATACTACTACTACAGCCACATCTACTACTACTGCAATGACTTCACCAACAACAACAATAACTACTACTGCAATTACTTCTCCTACTACTACCACTACTGTGACTACTACTACTACGGTTGCTACTACTACTCCTACTGCTACTATTTCTACTACCACTACTACTACAACAACAACAACTACAACTACTACTCCAACAACAACAACAATAACTACTACTACTACAATTGCAACTACTATTCCTACTACAACTACCACTATGATCACTACCACTACTACAACTAGAACTGCAACTCCAACAACTACTATTACCACTAATACTTGTACTACTACTACTTCTGCTACCTCTGTTGCTACTCCTACTACTACTATTACCACTCCTACTATTCCTTCTACTACTATTACAGCAACAAATGCTGCTATTTCTATTGCTTCTCCATCTACTACTATAACTACTCCTAGTACCACAACTATTACAACTTCTGCTACTCCTACTATGATTGCAACTGCTACGGCTACTGGTACAACTAACATTGCTACTACTACTACTACTACTTCAACTAATACAAATACTACTGCTACTTGTGCTGCTACACCCACTACTACTAGTGCTGCTGCTGCTACTACTACTACTACTACTACTACAACTACAACTACAGCTACTACAACTACTTCATCTACTACAGCAAATACTACTATTACGACTATTAGTGCTACCGAAAATGCTGCTGCTATTGCTGCTACTACTACTACTACTACTACTACTACTACTACTACTACTACTACTACTACTATTATAGCTACTACTACTACTCCTACTGTTCTTGCAATTACTATTACTATTACTGCAACAATTATTACTTGTACTACCACTACTCCAACAACTACTACTATTACAACTACTAATACATCTACTACTACTACAACAACAACAACTATTACTACTACTACTACTACAAGAACAACTACTTCTACTACTACAAGTACTACTACTATTACTACTATTACTACTACAACCACTACTACTACAAATACAACAACTACTACTACTATGACTACAACTACAATAATTTTTGCTACTCCTACTACTACTACTATTGCTACTGCTACTACAACTATTACTTTGCCAACTACTACTACTACAGCTACTACTACTACATCCTCTACTACTACGACTAATACTACTTCTACTAATTCTTCTACAACCACTACTTTTGCTACTACTACTGCTACTACTACTTCCACCACCACTACTACTGTTGCTGTTGCTGCTCTAATGCTACTTGTACTACCTATACTATTACTACAACTGTGGCGACCACTACTACTGCTACTACTACTACTACTACTTTTGCCACTATTGCTACGCCTGCCACAGTTATTGCTGCAACTACTACTACAAATTGTACTACTACTAAAACTGCTGTTACTACTACTACAACTGCCACTACTCCTACTAGTTCTACTACTGCCACTACTGCTACTACTGTTCCTACTACTACAGTAACTACTTCTACTACTGCTGTTGTTGTTGCTGCTGTCGCTGCTACTACTGTTGCTACCGCTGCAGCTACTACTGATACTACTATCGCTACTACTACAACTACTACTACTGCTGTTACTGCTAGTACTACTACACCAGCAACAACAACAACAACTACTACTACTATTACCATGACTACTACAACAACAACTACTACTAATGCTACAACTTCTCATACAATTCCTACTACTACTACTACTACTACTTCTACTACTACATCCCCAACAACAACTACTACTACTAGTACTACTTCTTCTACTACTACTACTACTCTTGCCACTGCTACTACTGCTATTGCTACTACTACTACTCTTGCTATTGCTATTACTTCTCCTACTACTCCTTCTTCTACTACTACTACAACTGCTACTACTTTTCCTACCGCTACGACTACTGCTATGACTACTACTACTACTATTGCTACAGCTGCATGTACTACTAATACTGCTTGTATTAGTACTAACACTGCTACTACTAGTACTACTACTTCAACTACTATTACTACTATTACCCCTGCTGTTGCTACTATTGCATATTCTGATGCAATACTACTGCGGCCACTGCTACAGCTGCTGCTACTATCCCCACAACTACTACCACGACTACTGCTATTTCTAATTCTACTACTAGTACTATTACTTCTGGTACTACTACTACTACAACTATTATTTCTCCTACTGCCACTACTACTACTACTACTTCTACTAAAAAAGCAACAACTACCGCAACTACTACTGCTTCTGCTACTACTACTATGGCTACTACTGCTACCACTACTACTGCTGCTGCTACTCCTACTATTACTACTATTACTATTACGACTACTACTATAACTACTACTACTACTACGACCTCTCCTACTACTACTAGTTCTGCTACTACAACTGCTGCTTTTGCTACGTCCACTACTACTACCACCACTTGTATTTCTGCCACAATTACTACTATTATTACAACTACTACTATTGCTATTATTGTTATGACTTCTACTACTACTACTACTGCCACTGCTACTATAACAACAACAACTACTGCTATTTCTACTTCTATTATAACAATTTCTGCTACTACTGATGCTACAACTATAGTTACTACTAAAACTACTACTACTACTACTACTACTACTACTACTACTACTACTACTACTACTACTACTACTACTACTACTATTATGACTACTACAACTACAGCTACTACTACTACTACTACTACTGTTGTTGCTGCTGCTACTATTACTACTCCCATTAGAGCAACAACTGCTGCTAATAGTACTACTATGACTGCTACTCCAACAACAACAACTACTACGACTACTTCTATTGCTTCTGTTACTACTGCTAATGCTACTACTACTACTGCTACTACTACTGCTCCTAGTATTGCTACTACTACTACTCCTACATCCCCCCCCCCACTACACTACTTACTAGACTACTACTACTACTAGTACGACTACTTCTACTTCGGATAGTGTTACTACCTGGGTACACGATCTGCTGCTACTATTACAACGATGACGACGGCCATATCTCTACTTGCGACTGCTATGATAACAAACTACTACTACAACCTGCTGCGACGACTATTTTTTGCTAGGCAAGCTTGTTGCTACTTCTACTGGCTACTGCTGAATCTATTACAACTACTACTCTTACCTCAATCTGTTGATTAGTACTACGACTACTACTACAACAACAAATACTACTACCTAACTACTTTCTACAAACTATAGCTACTACTGCTCCGACGGCTACAATATAACTAAGCTACGTCGTACTAACGGCTAGCTACTAGCTACTACTATGTCCTACTTGTATCCTACTACTACTACTACTACTTTCAAGACTAATACTACACAACAACAACAACACCACATTTACTACAACTACTAATACGACTACCACTACTACAACTACTACTACGACACTACTACTGCTACTAATACTACCTCTACGACGACTAACTACGACACAACTACTACAACTAATACTGCTACTCTACTACTACACTACTCTACTTTACTAACTCTAACTACTACTACCTAGTACTACAACAACAACTACTACAACTACTACTTCTACATCTACTACTACTACTACTACCTCTACTACTACTACTATGACTACTACTACACTACTACTACAACTAATTCTACTTGTGCTACTTCTCCTATAGCTACTAGTATTACTACTACCAATACTCCAACTACTACTACAACTAGTACTACTACTATTACTACTACTATTACTGCTACTACTCCTCCAACTGCTAATACTACTGCTCTTACTACTATTACTACATCTACTATGACTGCTCCTCCTCCTACTACTACTATTAATACAACAACAACAACAACAATAACAAGTACTACTACTACTACTACTGCAACTACTCTGAATCCTAATCCTGCTACTACTACTACTGCACCTTCTCCTACTATTGCTACTACTGCTACTCCGACTCCTCCTACTACTACGACTACGACAACTTTTACTAATACAACTACTACTACCACTACCACTACAACTACTAATACAACTACTCCTACTAGTACTACAAATATTACTGCTACAAATACCGTAACTACTACTACTACTACTATTACTGCCCTAACTATTGCTACTACTATCGCTACTAGTACTGCTACTCTTGTTGCTGCAGCTACTACTACTAATACATTTACTTCTACAACTACTTCTACAACTATAACTACTGCTACTACTATTGTTGTTGTCGCTGCTTCTACTAAAACGACTACTAATCCTACTCCGACTACTGTAGCTGCCACTACTACTACTTCTACCATTACTACTACTACTATTACTACTACTACAGCTACAATTACTACTTCCACCACTACTACTACTGCCATGGCTACTACTAATAATGTTGTTGCTACAACAACAACAACAACTACTACTACAACAACTTGTGCTACTGCTACTACTACTGCTACAATAATGACTATTTCTACTACTGCTACGTTTACAACTACTACCCTAGTTACTGTTACTACTACAACTAATGCTCGCACTCCAACTACTACTACTACTACTACTAATAGAACTACTACTCCTACTACTTCTATTACTACTACAACTACAACTACCACAACTACTACTACTTCTGCTACTGCTAATACTGCTACTATGACTACTACTACTACTCCTCCTCCTACAACTTCTGCTACTACTACTCCAAGTACTACTACTTCTACCGCTACTGCTACTGCAACTACAACTACTACTACTACAACTACTACTACAACTACTACTGCTACTACTATGACTATTACTACTGCTGCTGCTACAATTGCTGCTACACTACTACTGCTACTGCTACTACTACTACTATGACTACTACTACTTTTGCAACTATTTCTACAACTACTACTACAATAACTGTTACTACAACAACTACTGCTGCTGGAATTGCTACTGCTGCTGGAACTGCTACTGCTACTACTACGCCTACCACGATGACTATTACCCCTACTACTACCACTACTTCTACTGCTGCTGCTACTGCTGCCAGTACAACTACTATCCCTACTGCTATTACTACTACTTCAACTAGTACTGCTACTCCTACAACTATAATTACTACTACAACTATTACTACTATTACTACTGCTGTTGACACTATTGCTACTGCTACTTCTGCTACTATTACTACTACTACTCCAAACACTAGTCCTACTGCTACAACTACTACTACTCCTACTACTACTACTACTACTCCTATTGCTACTCGTACAAATACTACTACTATAGCTACTACTACACCTACTTGTACTACTAATACTATTACTACAACAACTACAATTACTACAACTACTTATAGTAATACTACTACTCCTAGTGCTACTATTACTACTATTACTTCTGCTACTATTGCTACTACTGCTACTATTACTACTACACCTACTAATACTGCAACTACTACTACTGCTACTACTACTACAATTACTTCTACAACTACTATTACTACTTCTACTACTGTTATTATTACCACTGGTGCTGCTATTGCTACTTCTACTACTACTACTACCCCTACTACTACTACTAGTAGCACTACTTCTACTACTTTGCCTACTATGATTACTACGGCTACAACGACAATTGTTACTACCACTGCTACAACTAATATTACAACTAGTACTACTACTATTACTACTATTATTGCTACTATTGCCACTATTACTACTATGATTATTACTAGTTGTACTGCTACCAATGCTACTACTACTACTACGACTACTACTACTACTACTCCAGCTACTACCTTTCCTACTATTATCGTGATAGCTACTACTGCTACTGCTCCTACTAGTACTTCTAAACTACAACAGCTACAACTCTACTTCTACTACTACTACTACTACTACAACTTCACCTTCTAATACTACTGCGGCTGTTGCTATGGTTACTACTACTATTACTACTACCACTGCTAAAGCTTTTACTACAACTATTACTTCTCCTGCTACTACTACAATTACTTCTACTGCATCTTCTCCTAACACTATTAGTACAAAAACTTCTACTGTTGCTACTACACCTACATCTACTACTACAACAACAACTTCTACTATTGCTACTACTATTGCTACTAATACGTCTACTGCAACTACTGCTACAACTGCTAGTGCTACTGCTACTGCTACTACTACTACTACAACTATTACAACAACAACAACTTATTTGTTGCTGCTACTACTACTACTCTTGCTCCTTCTACTACTCCTACTATCACTACTACTATTACTTTGGCAACTACTACTGCAACTGCTACTACTACTACATCTAGAACAACAACTACTACTATTACTTCTATTGCTACTTCTACATCCGCTACAACGACTACTACTACTACTAGTATTGCTTTTGCTACTGCTGTTCTAACGTAACTTGTAGTACCTCTACTACTATAACTTCTACTGCGGCTATCACTACTACTGCTACTACTACTACTATTACTACTACCACTATTACCACAACTGCTACAACTACAAACAATATGACTACTACTACTACTACTACTACTTCTACCACTGCCACTACTGCTACTATTGCTACTACTACAACAACAACTACTACTTCTATTACAATTGCTGCTACTACTACTACTACGACGACTAGTACAACTACCACAACAACAACTACGACTACAACCACAACATCTACTACTACTCCTACTGTTACTACAACTACTTCAACTACAACTACTCCTTCTATTGTTGCTCCTACTATGACTATTACTCCTCCTCCTCCTCCTCCTCCTCCTCCTCCTCCT
>RXID01021429.1:0-68397 GCA_005019695.1 Trichopus zeylanicus subsp. travancoricus | reverse complement strand
ACTACTACTACTACTACTACTACTACTACTACTACTACTACTACTACTACTATAGCTACTACTACAGGTACTACTACCACGACCTCACCTACTACTTCAACTTCAGCTACTATTATTATTGCTTTTGCTATGACCACTACTAATACTAGTACTACAGCTGCAACTGCTTATATTTCTATGACTATTAGTACAATCAATACTACTACTACTATTGCTCTTTTTGCTTTTGCTATGACTGCTACTACTGCTACTACTGCAATTGCTAGTAGAACAACTAGTACTACTATTTCAACTTTTTCTGACACAATTTTTTCTACTACCGCTACTACAACTACAACAACTACTAATACTGCTAATACTACTACTACTACCTCTACTACGACTACTACTACTAGTAGTAGTTCTGCAACTACTGCTACTACAGCTACTACAACTATTATTGCTACAACTACTGCTGCTGCTGCTGCTACAACTACTGCTGCTGCTATTGCTACTACTGCAACTACTACAACAAGAACAACTATTACTTCTACTACAAGAACAACAACTACCAATGCCACTATTTCGCCAACTACTATCAATACTACTGCTACTACTTCTACTACTCATAATACTACTACTACTACTCTTGCTACTGCTATTACTATTACTACTATTGCTACTACTACTACGAATGTTACTATTACTACAATGACAACTACTGCTGCTACTACTACTACTACCATTTCTCATGCTACTACTACTACTACAAATACAACAAATACTGCAACTCCTACTACCACTACTACTATTATTACTTTGACTACCACTACTACTACTAGTGGGACAACTACTGCTATTGCTACTGCGGCTACAACTCCTGCTACTACTACTACTTCTAGCACTACTACAACAACTGGTACTACTGGTACTACTACTACTACTACAACTACTACAGCTGCTACTACAACTGCTATTATTACTACTACTACTGCTACTACTACTCCAATTACTACTACTTCTACTACTACTACTACTACTACTCCTACTACAACTACTAGTACTACTACTTCTACTGCTTCGCCTACTGCTACTACAATTACAGCTACAACAGCTACTACTATTGTACTAGCTACTTTTGCAACTAGTACTACAACCATTACTGCTACCACGACTTCTACTTCCACTACTTCTACTTCTACTAGTAGTAGTACTGTTGCTGCTACCACAGCTACAACTGCCACTACTACTACTACAACTGTAACTATTAATACTTACAATATTACTTCTGCTGCTACTGCTCCTGATACTACTATTATTGCTACTACTGCTACTACTACTATGGCCGCTACTGCTACAACTGCTACTATTAGTACTACAAGGGTAGCTATTACTGCTACTACTGCTACAGATGCTGCTATTGCTGCTACTATTACTACCACGATTTTTGCTGCTATTACTAGTACTATTACATGTCCTGCTACTACCGCTACTACTAACATTACTAGTACAACAACTTCTGCTATAGCTACAACAACAACAACAACTAATACTACTACTCTACAACTACTACTGCTACTACTACTTCTGATACTACTTCTAATACTACATCTACTTCTACTACTACTACTATGCTACTACAACTTCTATTGCTACTACAACTATAACTACTACTGCAACTACTGCTACTACTAATACTACTACTACTACAACTACAATAACTACTACTACTAGTACTATTATTACTACTACAACAACTCCTACTGTTATACAGCTACTACTGCTACTACAACTATTACTACTTCAACTACTACGACTATGGCTACTACTGCCTTTACAACTACTAATACTACTACAACTTTTACTACAACAACAAGTACTACTACAGCTTCTCCTACCACTACTACTAGTACTACTGCTTCTACTACTTCACCTACTAATACTACTACTCCTACTACTACAACTAGTACTATGACTAGTACTGCTACTACTACTACTATGACCACAACTACTACTATGACTACTAGTAGTGCCACTGCTACCACAGCTGCGATTATTACTGCTAGTACTACTACCACTACTGTTGTTCTTGCCTTTGCTACTACTACTACTTCTCCTACCACTACCACTATAGATATTTCTACAGCTATTGCTACTATTACAACTACTACTACTGCTACTGCTACAACTCAACTTCTCCTACAGCTATTACTACTACTACAACTGCTATTAATACGATTACAGCTACTATGCTGCTGCTGCTGCTACTACAACTGCAACTACTATAGCTGCTACTGCGGCGCGGCTATTGCTTCTAGTACTGTTACTACTTTTACTACTACTATTACTACTCTTGTTAGTATGACTACTATTGGTACTACTACTAACATTACTAGTACAGCAACATCTACAGTTACTACTACTATTGCTGCTTCTACTACTACTACTACTGTAGCTGCTACTACTACTACGACAACTGCTACTACTACAATTACTACTACTGCTACTACTGCTTCTACTGCCACTTCGGCTACTACTACAAGTGCTACTACTACTACTATAACAACAACTACTATTAGAACTACAACAACTACTACTACAACGACTGCTACTACTGCAAAAACATCTGCTACTATAGTTACTAGTACAACTACTACAATTGCTACTACTACCAAAACATCTACTACTACTACTTCTGCTTGTGCTACTACAACTGCTACTACTGTAGTAGTACTGTGCTAATGCTACTAGTAATACTATTACTACTGCTGCTACTACTAGTATTACTACTACTACTACAACTACTGCTGCTGCCGCTACTATTACTGCAACTGCTACTACTACAACTGCTACTACTAATACTATTAGTACTACTACTAATAGTACTACAACTCCTCCTGTTGCGACTGCTGCTACTGCAACTGCTACAACTAGTACTTCTACTACTACTACTACTACTACTACAATACTAGTATTACTACTACTGCGACTTCTACTAATGCTACTACCATTACTACTACTATTACTACAACTACTTACTACTACTACTACTTCTACTACTGCTACTACAACAGCTACTGTAATGGCTACTACTATTATTATTATTGCTACTACGACTACTAAAACTATTACAACAACTACTCTTACTAGTACTACTGCTACAACAACTACTGCTACCACTATGCCTACTACTACTACTACGACTACTACTATAATTGCTACTGCTATGACCACTACTACTTTTGCTATTGGTACTACTACTACTAGTACTACTATTCAATCTACTCCTACTATTACTATTGCTTCTGCTACCACTGCTACTGCTACTATTGCTTTTGCTACGACTACTACTACTGCTACTACTACTATAACTACTACTACAATTACTGTTTCTAGTACTATTATTGCAGCTACTGCTTCTAGTACTACTCTTACTACTACTGCTGCAACTCCGACTATGACTCATGCTACAACTACCGCTAATCCTACTATTACTACTACTACTGCTACTACTACTACTACTACTACTACTACTACTACTACTGCTACTACAACTACTTCTACTATTGCAACTACTACTGCTACTGCTAGTACTGCTACTGTACTCCAACTATTACTATAGCTAATCCTACTACTATTACTGCTGCTACTTCAAACTGCTTCCACTGCTGCTGCTACTACTATTACTACTGCTACTACGACTCCAACTATTGCTACAACTAGTACCGTGACTCCAATTACAAAAACAACTACAGTTGTTGCAACTATAGCTACTACTTTTACTACTACTACAACTGCTGCTGCTACAACTACTCCTCCTGCTAGTACTATGGCTATTACTAATACTAGTACTTCTACTAATGCTACTGCTACAACTATTAAACTACTACACTATGACTGCTACAACTACAGCTACTCCCACTACCATAACTACTATTGCAAGTACGATTACAGCTAAGGATACTGCTGCTACTACCACTACTACTGTTACTGCTACAACTAGTACTATTATAGCAACTCCTACTTCTACTTCTACTACTCTTACTTCTACTATTGCTGTTGTTACGACTCCAACTACGACTATAGCACAGCTACTGCTACTACTACTACTACAACAACAACAACTACTGTTGCTCCTACTACTACTACTACTAATGCTACTGCAACTAATACCACTATTAATACTACTACTATCACTACAACAACTAATACTACCATTACTACTCCAACTACTACTACTACTACCACTACTACTACTACTACCACCACCACAACTACTGCTACTACTACTTCTATTGCTACTACAGGTACAGTTACCACTATCCCTACTACTATAATGACTACTATTACAACTGCTACTGCTACTACTACTTTTAATACTACTGCTACTACAACTACAACTACCACTACTACTACTCCTACTACCCTAACTACTACTACTACTACTCTTACAACTACTTCTACAACTTTTACTACCATGACTATAACTATTACATCTGTTGTTGCTGCTACTACTACTACTATTACTATTACTACTACGACTATTGTGACTACTACTACCACTACTACTACTACAAGTACTATTACTACTACTACTACTTGTACTACTACGACAACTACAAATACTACTACTACAACAATTACTACTGCTATTAGTACTAGTACAACTACCACAGCTACAACTACTACTGCTACTACTGCTACTACTACTATTACTAATGCAACTACTGCAACTGCTTTTACAACTACAACTATTGCAACTACCAATACTACAACTGCTACTGCTCTTATTACTATTACTAGTACTACTACAACAACAACAACAACTACCACAACTACAACAACAACAATAACTACTACCTCTACTATTACTACTGCTACAATTCATACTTCTATTACTACTACTATTACTACAACAACAATAACTACTTCTACTACTGCTATTGCTACTACTCCAATTACTACTAGAGTACTAACACAACAATAACAACTACTCCTATTGCTACTATCACTACAACTACTACTATTACTACTATTACTCTGCTACAACTACATCTATTGCAATTAAAACTATTACTACTACGACTAATATTACTCTACTTATACTACTATTATTACTACAACAACTACTCCTCCAACTACTACTACTACCTTTACTACTATTACAACTACTACTCCTATCACTACTACAACTATAGCTATTACTACTACGACTACAAGTACAACTTTTATTACTATAACCACCACCACTACTACTACTACTATTACCATTACTACTACTAAAACTACAACTACTACTACTACAAATACTAGTACTTTTGCTACAGCTACCATTGATACTACTACTACTACTACTACTACTGCAACTACTAATACTACTATTACTACTACTACAACAACTACTACTACTAATACTACTTCTATTACTTCTACTACAACAACTACAATAGCTACTCCTACTAATACTATTACTACTACTACTACTAGTACTAATGCTACTCCTGCTACTTCTACTACTATGACTATTGCTACTACTAATACTATGACTGCTATTACTACTACTGCTATTGTTGTTGCTTATACACCTCATTCTACTACTACTACTACTACTACTACTACTACTACTACTACTACTACTACTACTACTACTACTACTACTACTACTAGTAATGCTACTACTACTACTGTTAATATTACTAGTACCACCACTAATTCTACTACTGCTGCTGCTACTACCGCTACTACTACTACTGCCGCTACTACTGATATTACTGCTATTACTACTTCTGCTGCCACTACTATTGCTACTAGCTCTAACATTCCTAATAATACTACTGATACTACAAGTTTTACTACTACTACAACTGCTACCACGACTACAACCACACTACTACTGCTATAGTTGCTGCCGATGCTGCAACTCTTATTACTACTTCTACTACTATTACTTTATCAACTTCAACTACTATGCCTACTATGAATAGTAGTACTAATGTTATTTCTACTACTGCTACTTCTACTACTACTACTACCACCACCACCACCACTACTACTACTACAACAACAACAACAATTACTACTACTACTCCTACTCGAACTCCTACTTCTACTACTACTCCTGCAACTAATTATGCCAGTACTACTCCTACTTGAACTCCTACATCTACTACTTCTACTACTACAAATTACGCTACTACTACTACTACTATAAAAGCAACTATAATTACTAGATCTACTACTACTACTACTACAAATTATGCTACTAGTACTACAACTATTACTATAACTACCACAACAACTACTGATTCTACTACTACTACTACTACTACTACTACTACTACTACTACTACTACTACTCCTCCTACTGCTCCTACAACTACTTCTATTGCTATTAATACTAGTACTATTGCTGCTACTACTACTACTCCTCCTATTATTACTACTAGAACTACTACTACAACAACAACAACTACTACTACTACTCCTACAATTTCTATTGGCACTCCTACCACTATTCCATTTACTGCTACCACTACTACTAATATTACTACTAGTACTTCTACTACCAGTCCTACTACAATTGCTACTGCAACTACTACTCCATCTATTGCTATTACTACTACTATCGCTACAGCTACTAGTACTACCACAACTCCTATTACTGCTACAATGACTACAACTTATACTACTGCTACTGCTACTAATACTTCTGCTACTAGCACAACTACTACTACTTTTACTACTAGTTCTACTAGCACATCTCCTGCACCTACTACTATAATGACTACTACTATTACTAGTACTACTACTACTACTACTACTGCACTTACTACCACTACTACTTCCTCTACTACAACTACTACTACTGCTGCTGCTACTACTTCTATTACTTTTGCGACAACTAGTACTATTATTAGAGCTGGTACGGCTACGGCTACCCAACTACTACTCCTAATACTACTACTATTGTTACTAATGCTACTACTAAAGCTACCACACCTACTACTACAGCTGCTACTACTGCTATTGCTGCTACAACTACTACTACCACAACTACTACTACTATAACAACTATTGTTGTTACTACTACAACTATTACAAATACTGCAGCTATCATTACTACAACTATTGCCACTACTACTGCTAGCACTACTACTGCTACTACTACTGCTACTGCCTCCTCTACAAATACTACTAGTACTACTGCTATTATCTCAGCTACCACAACAATCGCTACTACTAGTGCTACTACAACAACATGTTCTACTGCTGATGCGGCTACTACTATTGCTACCACTACAACTGCTATCGCTAATGCTACCACTAGTACTACTACTACTTCTGCTACTACTTTTTCTAATATTACTAATGCTACTACTACTAGTAACACTATTACCACGGTGGCTACAACAGCTACTACTACTACTATTACTTAAACTGCCACTATTGCTACTACTATTTGTATTGCTACTACTACTACTGCAACTACTACTGCTACTGTTACTACTACTGCTGTTGTTGCAGCTGCTACTACCACTTCTACTCCTACTACTCCTACTACTACAACTCCTATTACTACTACTTCTATTGCAACTAGTACTACTGGTTCTACAACGACTACTACTTGTACTACTACTTCCACTTCTGCTACTACTACTACTACTTTTACTACTACTACTACTACTACTACTACTACTACTACTACTTCTACTACTACTACTAATTCGACTTATGATACTGCTACTACCGGTACTATTTTTACTACTACTTCTACTAGTACTACTATTTCTAGTGCTACTCCTATAGCTACTACTCCTGCTACTACTATAGCTACTACTACTACTTCTCCTACTACAATTGCTACTTTTGCTACAACTGCTACTACTGCTGCTTCTACTACAATGCTTGTGGTTGCTACTCCTACTACCGCTTCAAATATTGCTTCTGCTGCTACAACTGCCGCTACTATTATTGCTACTACTACTACTCCTACTTTATCTCCCACTACTACTTCGGCTACTACTACTTACTATAACTATTGCTAATACTTCTGCTACTACTACTCTTCTACTACTACTACTACTAGTACTATAATTATTACTTCTGCTACCACTACAACTACTTCCACTACAACTACTACTAGCACTATGCCTAATACTACTGCAACTGCCAATACTACTGCTACAACTACTGCTTCCACTCCGTGTACAACCACTATTGCTACTAGTACTATTGCAGTTGTTGCTGCTTCGGCTGCAGCTACTGCTACTACAACTACAATTACTGCTAGTATTGCGACTTCTGCTATTGTTTCTACTGCTTCTGCTACTGCTACTACTATCACTAGCTCCACTACTACTACTGCAGCTACTACTGCTACTTCTACTACTACTGCTAGTGCTACTATAACTGCTACCACTACTAGTGCTACAACTATTAAAACTATTACTTCTGCTGCTACTAATGCTACTACAATTGCTACTATTGCTACTACTACAGCGACTATAAATACTACTTCTTCTACTACTCCTACTATCATTACTATGGCTACCACTACTACTGCTACTACAACGACTATAACTACTTACGCTACTACTAATGCTATTACTGCTACTACTACAACAACTCCTACTGCTACTAGTACTCCTACCACCACTACTCCTCCAATTACTACTTCAGCTACCCTTACTCCTACTCCAAGTCCTTCTACTACTCCAACTGTCCTACTCCAACTACAACAACTACTACAATAACTTCTACTACTACTTATGTTGTTGCTGTCGCTACTAATGTTACTACTCGTTCTACTACTACTAATACTACCTCTAATACTACTATCACTATTACTGCTTCTACTGTTGTAACTACTACGACTACTTCTACTAATACGACTACTGCTACTACTAAAACTACTATAAGACAACCACTATTGCTACTACTACTACTTCTAAAACTACTACTCCTATTGCTACTGCTACAACTGCTTCTGTAACTTCTGCTACTACTAATACTACTACTACAACTACTGCTGCTGCTACTACCACTGCCACAACAACAACAACAATAACAACTTTGACTACTACTACTACTACTACTACTACTACTACCACCACCACTCCTAGTCCTACTCCTACTACTGCTACTACTACTGCCCCTACTACAACTGCGACAACAACAATTACAACTACAATTTCTACAACTATAGCTACTACTATTACTACTGATCCTACTGTTGCTGCTAACGTGACTGCAACGACAACAACTACTACTACTACTACAAATACTACTACTACTACTACTACTTGAACTACTATTACTACTACTGTTGCTACTGCTACCACTACTATAACTATTACTGTTCCTACTACTATTGCTACTACTACAACTACTCCTACTACTACTACTACTACCACTAAGACAACAACAACTACTACTACTAATACTACTATTACTACTATTACTAATACTAATGCTATAACTACTGCTACTACTACTACTGCTGCTGCTACAATAGCTTCTACCACAGATACTACTACTACTACCACTACGACAGCTGCTGCCGCTATAGTTACTGCTACTACAATTGTTACTACTACTTGCTACTACTACTACTATTACTACTATTGCTTCTAGTAATATTGCTGCTCTGCTGCTACAACTATTGCTACTACTACTAGTACTATGGCTAATACTACTGCAACTGCCAATACTACTGCTACATCTACTTCTTCCACTCCATGTACAACCACTATTGCTACTTGTACTATTCCAGTTGTTGCTGCTTCGGCTGCAGCTACTGCTACTACAACTACAATTACTGCTGGTATTGCGACTTCTGCTATTGCTTCTACTGCTTCGGCTACTGCTACTACTATCACTAGCTCCGCTACTGCTACTGCAGCTACTACTGCTACTTCTACTACTACTGCTAGTGCTACTATAACAGCTACCATTACTAGTGCTACTACTATTAAAACTATTACTTCTGCTGCTACTAATGCTACTACAACTGCTACTATTGCTACTACTACTGCGACTACAAATACTACTTCTTCTACTACTTCTACTATCATTACTATGGCTACCACTACTACTGCTACTACAATGACTATAACTACTTCCGCTACTACTAATGCTATTACTGCTACTACTACAACAACTCCTACTGCTACTAGTACTCCTACCACCTCTACTACTCCAATTACTACTTCTGCTATCGTTACTCCTACTCCAAGTCCTTCTACTACTCCAACTGTCCTACTCCAACTACAACAACTACTACAATAACTTCTACTACTACTTATGTTGTTGCTGTCGCTACTAATGTTACTACTCGTTCTACTACTACTAATACTACCTCTAATACTACTATCACTATTACTGCTTCTACTGTTGTAACTACTACGACTACTTCTCCTAATACGACTACTGCTACTACGAAAACTACTATAAGACAACCACTATTGCTACTACTACTACTTCTGAAATTACTACTCCTATTGCTACTGCTACAATTGCTTCTGTAACTTCTGCTACTACTAATACTACTACTACAACTACTGCTGCTGCTACTACTACTGCCACAACAATAACAACAATAACAACTTTGACTACTACTAATACTACCACCACCACCACCACTACTCCTAGTCCTACTACTACTGCCCTACTACAACTGCGACAACAACAATTACAACTACAATTTCTACAACTATAGCTACTACTATTACTACTGATCCTACTGTTGCTGCTAACGTGACTGCAACAACAACAACAACTACTACTACTACAAATACTACTACTACGACTACTACTTGAACTGCTATTACTACTACTGTTGCTACTGCTACCACTACTATAACTACTACTATTCCTACTACTATTGCTACTACTACAACTACTTCTCCTACTACTACTAATACTACCACTACGACAACAACAACTATTACTACTAATACTACTACTACTACTATTACCAATACTAATGCTATAACTACTGCTACTACTACTACTGCTGCTGCTACAATAGCTTCTACCACAGCTACTACTACTACTACCATTACGATAGCTGCTGTTGCTATAGTTACTGCTACTACTATTGTTACTACTACTTGCTACTACTACTACTATTACTACTATTGCTTCTACTAATACTGCTGCTTTGCTGCTACAACTACTGCTACTACTACTAGTACTACTACTACTACTTCTGCTACTATTACTACTATTGCTACTAGTACTACTATAACAACAACTACTCCTACAAATAGTACTACTACCCCTACTACTATTGCTGATGTCGCTGCTGCTGCTACTACTTCTACCGTTGCTGCTGCTGCAACTACAACAAGTACTGCAGCTACTACAACTGCTACTATTTCAACCACTACTACGACTACCACTACAACAATTGTTGTTACTGCTACTAGTACTACAACTACTGCGGCTACTACTAGTACCACTATTGCTCCTACTACATATACTACTACTCCTAGTACTTCTACTACTACTGCTACTCCTACTGCCACCGTTACTGTGACTACTACTGCTACGGCCCCCGCTATGTCTACCACTAGTACTATTGTTATTATCTTAGCTACTACTACAGCTCCTACTACTGTTATTAGTAGCACTTCAACTGCTACTACTACTGCAACTATTATTACTTCTACTAATGCTACTATTGCTCCACCTACTACTACTACTATTTCAACCTCTACTACCACAACTTTTGCTACTACTGCTACAACAATTGCTACCACTACGGCTACAACGATTGCTACCACTACTACTATTACTGCAACTACTTTGACTAGTATTGCAACTACTACTATTGTTGCTGTAGCTACTGCTACTAATACTTCTCCTACAACTACTATTACTGCAACTACGACAATTGTTGCTGCTGTGACTATTATTATTACAACTAAAACTACTATTACTACTTCTACTAATAATTCTACTACTACAGCTACCTCTACTACTATAGCTACTGCTACTACTACTCCTACTACTCCTACTGCTGCGACTACTATAATAACTACTACTACTACAACTACTACTACTACAATTTCTGCAGTTGCTACTAGCACTACGACTCTAACTACTTCTCCTAATACTACTACTACAACAACTACTACTGCTGCTACTACTACTCTGACTTCTACTACTACAACCACCACTACTACTACTACTGTTATTGCTGTTGTTGCTACTGCTACTGCTGCTATAACCACTACTACTATTGTTGTAGCTGTTGCTAATACTACTCCTACGACTACTACTACTATTGCAACTACTACCACTATTATTCCTACTTCTACTACTAGTACTACTGTTACTGCAGCTGCTGCTACTACTACTGCTGCAACAACTACTATTACAGTTGCTCCTACTACTACTACCACTACTGCTACTGCTGTTATGACTGTTACAACTACTACCATTGCTACTACTACTACTACCACTAATACTACAACTACTGCAACTACTACGACTACTACTACTACTTCTACCACCAATAGTGCTATTGCTGTTGCCACAGCTACAACTACTACTATTAGTACTACTACTGCTACTTCTATTACTACTACTTCTATTGCTACTACTACTACTAGGACAACTACTACAACAACTACTACTACTACTCCAAATAGTACTACTACTCCTACTACTGCGGCTGATGCCACAGCTACTACTACTGCTACTCCTCCTGCTGCTACTACTATTGCTACTATTTCAACTACTACTACTACTACCACTACAACTATTGCTCTTATTACTATTACTACAACAACTACTATGAGTACGACTACCACTACTATTGCAACCACTACTACAAGTACTACATTTGCTACTACTACTACTACTACCTCTGCTACTTGTACTGCTAGTACTACTGCTATTATCACTGCTACTACTACAACTACTACTACTAGTGCCGCCACTACTACAATTACTACTATAATTACTCCAAGTACTTTTGCTACTACTACGACAACTACTATTATTACCACAACTATTGCTACTATAGATCCTACTACTACTAATACCACTACTTCTGCTACTACTGCGACTACGATTGCCGCTGTTACTACTACTACTACTATTGCTGCACCTGCTACTCCAAATACTTCTACCACTACTGCTACTATTATTACTACTACTACAACAACAACTACGGTTGATGCAGTTGCTACTAGTACGACGACGCCTACTACTTCTCCACTATAGAAACTACTACTCTTGATACTACTACTACTACTACTTCTGCTACTGGAGCTACTGCTGCTACTGCTACTACTACTGCTACTACTACTACAATTACTACTACTATCATTGTTGCTGTTGCTGCAACAACTACTCCTACTACTGCTGTTGATGCTACTACTACTACCACTGCTACTATTACTACTACTGTTGCTATTACTAGTACTGCTTCTACTACTACTGCTACTACTACTACTACTGGTACTACTACTACTGCTTCTACTACTACTACAACTATAGCTACGGCTGCTGCTACTGTTTCTACTACAACTACTACTCCTGCTATAACTACAACTACTACTGCTACTGCTACTATTGTTGCTGTTGCCACTACTGTTACTACTATTACTACTACTACTACTTCTACTACTGCTGCTACTACTATTGCTACTGCTGTTACTACTACTGTTACTACTATTGCTACTACAACTGCTATGACTAATGCTACTGCTATTGCTGCTACTACTACCACCACTACTATTGCTAGTACTACTAATACTACTACTGTTGTTGCTACCGTTGATGCTACTACTACTAGTACTACTATAGCTACATTGGCTACTGCTACTACTATTTATACTACTACTACTATGACAAACACTACCACTAAAACTACTACAGCTGCTACTAGAATAACTATTGCTACCACAGATAGTACTACAACTCTTACTGCTACTACTGATGTCCGTACAGCTGCTACTACTATTGCTACTGCTACAACTACTACTACAACTAGTGTTGCTGTTGCTACTACTACCACTACCACTACAACTATTGCTGTTACTAGTACTACTACTATTATCGCTACTACTACTACTAGTACTACCACTACTACTACTACAAGTACTACTGCTAATATCTCCGCTAATGCTACAACTGCTACTACTTGTGCTACTACTACTACAACTACTACTGCTACCACTGCTACTACTATTGCGGCTACTTCTGTTACAACAACTGTAGCTCTACTACTACTTCTACTACTATTAATGCTGCAACTGCTACTAATTCTGTTACCACTGCGACTACTGCTACTACTACTACAACCATTTCTTCTACTCCTCCCACTACTACTACTCGTATTGCTACCACTAATGCTACTGCTACGACTGATACAGCTGCTGCTGCGGCTACTACTACTGCTATTGCAGCTCCTATTGCTACGGAAGCTGCTATTGCTATGGCTGCTACTACCAATTCTGCTCCTACTACTCCTACAACTTCTTCGGTTGCTACTACTACTACTTCTACTACGACTATTTCTACTATAACTACTACCACTTTTGTTGCTACTGCTACTATTACCAGTACTGCTACTACTGCTACTCCTACTGCTATTGCTACTACTAGTACTGCTGCGACTTCAGCTACTGCTTCTACTATTATGAATTCTACTGCTACTACTTATACTACTGCTACTGCTGCTTCTACTACGACTACTACTACTGCTACTGCCGCTATTATAGCTACTACTCGTCCTACCAATATAGTAACAACTAAAACTACTACCACTACATTTGCTACTACTGCTCCGACAGCAAGTACTGCTGCTACTACTGCAACTACTGTGGTTTTTACTACTATTACTGCTACAAATATAGCAAATGCTGCTAGGACTGCTACTATTACTGCTACTATAACTACTATTACGACTACTCCTACTTAATCTCCTACTACTTCTACTACAGCTACTACTAATGCTACTACTAGTGCTACCACTACTTCTCCTACTACTACAACTACTCCTACTTCTACTTCGGCTACTACTACTACTACTGCAACTACTCATACAACTACTAGTACTATAGTTACTACTTCTGCTACTACTACTACTGCTTATATTATAACAACTACTAGTACTACGGCTAATACTACTCTACTGCAGAAACTATTGCTACAACTACAGCTTCTACTGCTGGTACAACTGCTACTGCTACTGCTGCTGCTTTTGCTGCTGTAGCAGCAACTACAACTACTATTGCTGCTACTATTAATATTACTATTTTGCTGCAACTAATACTATTGTTGCAGCTATTGCAGTTACTACTACCACCACCACCACTACTGCTACTACTATTGCTGCTCCAAATACTACTATTAAAAATTATAACTTCTACTACTGCTTCTACTTCGATTACTACTGCTACCACTATTACTACTGCTACAACGACTACAACTACTTCCACTACATCTAGTGCAACTACTGCTCCTCCTCCTCCTCCTCCTCCTACTACTACTATTTCTCCTGCTAGTACTCCTACTACCACTACTACTCCAACTTCTTCTACAAGTACAACCCCAACTGTCCTTACTACTACAACTACTACTACTACTATAACTTCTACTACGACAACTAACGCTACTACTACTACTAGAACTACTTCTACTTCTACTATTACTCCTACTCCTACTCCTACTACTACTCTTACTACTACTGCTACTACTGCCACTTCAACAAAAACTATTACAACTACTACTGATCCTACTACTGCAACTAATGCAACTACAACAACAACAACAACTACTACTACTACAAATACTACCACTACTACTAAAAATAATAATACTATTACTACGACTGGTGCTACTGCTACCACTACTACAGCTACTACTACTCCAACTACTTCAGCTACTCCTCCCATCGCTACTAGTACTACTCCAGCAATAACCAAGACTGCTATAACTCCTATTACTACTACTGCTAGTGCTACTTCGACTACAACTACAACAACTACTACTTCAACTAATACTACTACTACTACTACTTATGCTACTACTACTACTGCAACAACAACTACAACTCTTGTTGCAACCACTACCACCACAACTACTCCTATTGCTACCACTCTTACTACTACTACAACTACTACTACTAGTACTACTAATATTACTACTTCTACCACTAGTACAACTACTACTACTACTACTCCTACTACTCCTACTACAACTACAACTACTAGTCCTCCTACTCCAACTACTAGTACTACTACTCCTACGCCTACAGCATCCCCTACTACTGCTACTCCCTCTACCACTGCTGCAATTACAATAACAACTACTTCTACTACTACTACTACTACTCCTATTACTACTACTACTAAAACTACTACTTCTACTACTACTGCTACTACTACAACTACTATTACTCCCATTACCTCCACTACTACTACTACTCCTCCTCCTCCTCCTCCTCCTCCTATTACTACCACCACCACCACCACTACTACCACTATTACTACTACTACTACTACTACTACTACTACTACTACTACTACTACTATTACTACTACTACTACTACTACTTCTACCATGCCTATTACTGCTACTACTATTACAGCTACTACTACCACTACAACTCTACTACTACTACTACCACCACTTCTGCTACTAATACTACTACTACTACTGCTACTTCTGCTACTATTACAACAACAACAATAACAACAACAGCTATTGCTACATCTACTACTGCTGCTACTACTATTACTAGTGCTACAAATACTACTTCGGCTACTGCTGCTACTTCTTTTACTACTACTTTGCATGCAACTACTACTACTACGATAGAAACTAAGACTACTACTAATAGTACTACTACTACTCTAGTTATTACAACTACTGCTGCTACTACAACTACTGCTGCTAATACTACTGCTGCTACTAATGCTACTGCTACTACTACTACTACTTTTACAATTATTACTACTATAAATTCTGCTACTACTTTTACCACTACTACTTCTACTAGTAGTAGTAGAACTACATTTACTTCTGCTAGTACCCCCATTACTACTATTACAACTATTACTACCATTATTGGTACTACTGGTACTATTGCTACGACTACTATTATTGCAACTACTACTATTGCTACAACCAATGCTACTACTACTAAAACCACTACTACTAGTACTATAACTATTGCTGCTATAGTAGCTACTACAACTACAACTAACACTGCTACTGCTAATACAACTAGTATTGCTGCTACTGCTAATACAACTAGTATTGCTGCTACTGCTACTATTACTACTACTGCTGCTACTATTATTACTACCACCACTACTACTGCTACTACTACTACTACTACTACTACTACTATTACCACTAGGACCACAACAACTACTACTACTATTACCACTTCCACTACTACTTCTGTGAGTACTACTGCTATGACTACTACAACTGTTATGACTACTACTAGCACTGCGGCTACAACTACTACTACCACTACTACTCCTGCTACTGCTGCTGTTGTTGCTTCTACTGTCACTACTCCTACTACTCCTACTACAACAACTTCTCTACAAGCATTGCAACTACAACTACGGCTACTTCTACTACTCCCGCTACTACTACTACTGCTACTACTACTCCTACTACGGCTACTACCACCACTACTACTACTACCACTACTGCTACTACTGCTAATACTACTATTACTGCTCCTCCTCCTCCTCCTCCTATTACTACTAATGTTGCCACGGCTACTGCTAATACTACTACCATTACTACTACTGCTACAACCGCTACTACTGCTGCTACTACTACTGCTACAGCAACAACACCTATAGCTATTGCTACTACTGCCACTTCTACTTATACTACTATAACTACTAACACTGCTAATTCTGCTATTGCTTCAGCTACTACTTTTTCTTCATTTGCTGCTACTTCTGCCAGTTCTACTACTACTGCTGCTACATCAACTATTGCTTCTACTACTATAGTATAAGTACTACTACAACAACTGCTACTGCTATGACTACAACTACTACTGCTTCAACTACTACTACTACAGTTACTACTACTACTGCTATTACTTCTACTACAACTGCTACAACTGCCACTACTACTACTAATGCTACTATTGCTGCTGCTATTACTACTACTCCAAATCCTACAACTGCTACTCTTACTACTACTACCCCTATGTTTACTTCTAGTATGACTACTTCGACTACAAGTGCTACCACTGCTACTATTGCTACTGCCACTCCTGCAACTTCTACTGTTGCCACTACTACTTTGCCTACAACTATTGTGGCTACTACTAGTGTGGCTACTAGTTTTGTGGCTACTACTACTGCTACTACTACTATTACTATAGCTACAGCTGCTACTACTACTCCTCCTTCTGCTAATACTGCTATTGCTACTATTCATCTGCTACTACTATGGCTACTTCAACTATTGCAAAAGCTACTAATGCAACTTCTACTGCAACTGCTACTACTTTAACTATTGTTACAGCTACTGCTCCTACTGTAACTGCAACAACTACGATGACTACAACTATTACGGTTACTATTCCTGCTGCTTCCACTACTGCGACAGCTACTTCTACTTCTGCCACTACTACCACTACTTCCAATACTATTTCTACTACTTCCACCACAACTATGGCTACGACTATCGCGACTACTACTTCCACTACCTCTCTGACTATCACCACTACTACTACAACTATTACCACTTCTTCTACTACTACTGCAACTACAGCAACTGCTACTGCTACTACTACTACTATTACTACTCCTACTACTAATGCTACTACTATGAGAAATAGTACTAATTTTACTACTGCTACTACTACTATTGCTTCTGCTACTGTAAGGATGACTACTACGGCTTCTGCTAGTACAACAAATTTGCCTCTAGTACTACTACTACTGCTGCTACTACTACTAGTGCGGCTACCACTACTACCACTTCTACTACAACTACCACGCAAACTACTACTATTATTGCTGCTGCTACGACTACTACTATTACTACTACCACTACAACTACTAGTACTACTGCTCGTACAACAACTCCTACTCCAAAAATCACACCTACTGCTACTACAACTAATACTTTTACTACCACTACTATTACTATTGCTACTACAGCTACTATAACTAGTTCTACTATTACTACTATCACAACAACTACCACTGTGACTATAGTTGCTACTATTGCTATTGCTACTACTACTAGTTATATTACTGGTACTTCTACTACTGCTACTTCTGCTACTGTTGCAACTGCTACTGCTACAACTAGTACTAACGCTACTATTGCTACTGCTACTACTGCTACTACGACTACTACTACTACTACTACTGCTGCTACTATTACTACTACTACATTAGCTACTACAACTACTACAACTTCTCCTCCTCCTCCGCGTCCTCCTACTATTTCTCCTCATCCTCCACCTCCTACAACAACTACTACTACACCTATTAGTACTACCACAACAACAACTACTACTACTACTAATTCTACTATTACTACTACTAGTAGTACTATTAGAACTAGTAATACTACTACAACTACTCCAAGCAGTAATGCTTCTACTACAACAACTACAACTACTCCTACTATTAATAATACTACCACTACTATGACTACTACAACTACTGCTACTGCTCCAACCAATACTACTACTCCAACTATTACTATTACTACCATAACTACTGCTACTACTACGACTACTACTACTGCTGCTGCTGCTGCTACATCTGTTGTTGCTACTACTTCTGCTACTACTACGACTACTGCTACTGCTACTACTACTACTAATATTACTACTAGTACTACTACTCCTCCTCCTCCCACTACACCTACTACTACTACTACTACTACTACTGTCACTACTACAACAACTACAACTGCAACTATTCCTACAACACCTACTGCGATTACTATAGCTCTTACAATAATAGCAACAACAATAACAATAGCAACAACTACTACTACTGCTGCCATAACTACAAGTTCACCCCCTACTACTACTACTGCTACTACCACTACTACAGCTAACACTGCGATTGCTGTTACTACCACTATTGGTACTACTATTAGAACTACCACTACTGCTGCTATTGGAACAACTGCTGCTATGACAACTACCACCACTGCTGCTATAGCAACTACTGTTGCCACAACAACTACCACTACTACTAATACTACAATTACTGCGACTACTACAAGTACTACTTCAACTTCTACTACTATTGATTCTACCGCTACTACTACTGCTACTACAGCTATTACAACAATAACTGCTACTATAGCAACTGCTGTGATTATTACTGCTACTACTACTACTACTACTATTACTACAACTACAACTACAACTACAACTACTAATACTACTGCTACTCCTATTACTTCTATTATTACAACTACTAGTACAATTATAACTACTACTACTACGACAACAACAATAACAACTACAACTTCCACAAATACTAATATTGCAAACTACTACTATTGCCACCACCACCACCACTACTACTACTATTGCTACCACCACTATTACTACTACTTTTGCTACTACACCTACTTGCACTACAATTACTACTTTACTAGTACTATTTCTACTACTACTACGACTACTACTTCGATTACGACAACTACTACTACAATTATTACTCCAAAAACTACTACTACTACTTCTATTGCTACTATTCAAACTACTGCTACTACTATTACAACTACTCCTACAATTACAACAACAACAGCTACTACTACTACTAGTACTATTGCTACGACTCCACAACTCCTACCACCACCACCACCACTACTTCTACAACTACTCCGACAACTACTCCTACCACAACTCCTACAACTACTACTATTTCTACTACTGCTACTACGACTACCACTTCTACTACTACTACTACTATTACCACTGCTGTTACTCCTATTCCTTTTACTAGTACAACAACAACTACTACTCCTAGTACAACTAGTCCTACAACAACAACCACTACTACTTCTCTAACTACTCCGACAACTACTCCTACTACTATTCCTACCACTACTACTATTTCTCCCACTACAACCACAATTACCACCACTACTATTGTTGTTGCTGCTGCTATTACTACTACTACTACTAGTAGTAGTACTACTACTGCTACTACTACTCGTAATACTCCAACTACTATGATAGCAATAACAACAACTACTACTACTAGAAATACTACTAGAAATACTACTAATAATAATTCTACTCCGACTGCTACTATTCCAAATACTAACACTACTGTTATTATTGTTATTGTTGTTACTACTACTACTATGACAACAACAACAACAACTACTACTACCACTACTACTGCTACTACTATTATGACAACAACAACAACGAAAACAACAACTACTACTACTACTGATGCTGCTGCTACTACTATACACAACTACTACATCTACTATTACTAGTACTACTACTACTCCTACAACAATTTCTATTACTACTACTAGTACTACTACTACTACTACTACAACTCCTATCGATACAAATACTTCAACTACTACTCGAACCACTACAACTACTATTTCTGAGACTACTACTTCTACTACTACTAATATTGCTACTACTACTACAAGTACTACCACTAATACTTCTACTACCACTACTATTACTACTACTACTAGTACTACTACTACTATTAGAACCACCCCTACTACTATTTCTACTACTACTACAACAACAACTACTCCTACTATTACTACATCTACTACTGTTACTAGGACGACTACTACCACTACTACTACTACTACCCCCACCACCACTACTACTACTTGTGGTTCTACTACAACAACAACAACAACTACTACTTTTAGTACTACTAGTACTAGTACTACTTCTACTTCTACTACTACTAATCCTACTTCTCCTCTACCACCTCCTACTACACATACTACTACTTTAGCTACTAGAACTCCTACTACTACTACTACTTCTATTTTTGCTACTACTACTACTACTACTTATGCTACTACTACTATGCTACTATAGCTACAACAACTTCAACTACACCAACTACTCCTGCTACAACTACTAATATGACTACAACTGCTAGTGCCACTAATACTACTACTGCCACTCCTACTACTACTGTTGCTTCTACCTTTACTACTACTTACACTCCTACTATGACTACACTACTACTGCAACTATGGCTGCTATCACTACTACAACTCCAACAACTACTACTATTCCAACTACGAAAACTACTACCACAACTGCCACTACTTCTACAACTACTCCTATTGCCCTAACTACTACTCCTACTACAACTACTACTACCACTCCTACTACTACTTCTAATACTACTCCTACTACTCCTACTACCAATAGTACTACTACAACAACAACTACTACTACTAGTACAACAACTTACACTACTTGGACTCCTCCTCCAACCACTACTACTACTACCACAACTACTACAACAACTACCACTACTACTACTACTACTAGTACTACGATTACTACAACTACTACAACTACTACCACTACTACTACAACTACTATTTCTAATACTCCTACTACAACTACCATTGTTACTACTACAACAACAACAACTACTCCTACTACTACTACAATTATTACTACTACTATTATTACTGCATCTACTACTACTATTACTATTAGTACAACTACTATGACTACTACCACCACTACTACTACCAATATAGCAACTACTCCTACTGCTACTACTACTACTACTACTACTACTACTACTACTATTACTACTTCTGCAACTACTACAGCCACTACTTCTACGACTACTACTACTGCTCCTATTGCTACTTCTACTACAACTACTATTACAACTAGGACTACTACTACTTCGACTGCTCCTTCCACTACAACTACTGTTCCTACTGCTACTCCTACTACAACTGCTCCTACATCTACTACAACTAATATTTGCCCCTACTACTGCTACTAATACTACTATTGCTTCTACTTCTACTTCTACTACTACTACTACTACTAATACTATTACCACTTCTGCTACTACTACTATGACTACTACAACTACTGCAACAACAATAACTACTACTGCGACTACTACTACTACTACTACTACTAATACAATTGCTACTACTACATCAACAGCCACAATAACTACTACTACAACTAATAGTACTACTACTTGGACAATAACAACTACTACTACTCCTACTACTACTACTACTACTGCAGCTGCTACTGCTGCTGCTTATAAAACATAATACGACTACTACTATTACAACTACTACTTCAACTACTCCTACTACTACTATTATTATTACTACTATTTCTACTATTCCAACGATAACTTCTACTACTACTACTTCTCCTACTACTAGTGCTACTACTACCACTACTACTTCTACTACTACTAATGCTACTAGTACTACTGCTACAACATTAACTCCTAACACTCCTACTACTACTTCGACTACTTCTACTACTACTACTACTACAACTACTAAAACCCCTACTCCAATTCCTCCTATTACTACAACTCCTACTACTTCTACGACTACAACTATTGCTACAACAACGACAACCACTACAATTATGACTACTACTACTACTACTACTACTACTACTACTACTACTACTACTACACCTATTACTACTAATACGACAACTACTGTCATTGCTTCTACTACTGCTACTACTACTACTACTACTATTACTAATGCTACTATTACTTCTACTACTACTATTACTTCTACAACCACTACTACTACTAATGCTACAGCTACTACTCCTACTTTCACTACTATTGTAACTTGCAATACTTCTACTATTACTACTTCTATTACTAACACTACTACTCCTACTACTGCTACCACTACTACTTCTGCTCCTATGACTAACCCTACTCCTACCTTGACTCCTATTAATACTACTACAACTATTACTACTACAACTATGACTTGTACTACTACTATGACAATAACTACTAATGCTACTTCTTCTACTACTACTACTACTACTTCAACTATTGCTATGAGTACTACCACTACTACTGCTACTACTAATGCTGCTACTGATACTGCTCTTACAACTACTACTACATCTACAACTGCACCTACTACTACAACTGCTTCAACTACTACTACAACTGCTACAACTACTACTACAACTGTTGTTGTAGCTGCTGCCCCAACTCCTACTTCTACTGCTACTACTCCGACTACTTTTACTACTTCCATGACTACTACAACAACAACTACTACTACAACTACTATTCCTACTACTACTACAACTACCATGACTACAACAACTATTACTACAACTACTAGTACTTCTACTACTACAACTCTACTACTATTACTACCACTACTACCACTCCTACTAGTACTACTACTACTACTACTCCTACTTGTACTACTACTACTTCTAATGCTATTACCACTAGTACTGCTACAACAACAACTACTACTATAATAATGACTAGTACTAGAACTACTACTCTTACAACAACTACTAATTCTCCTCCTACTACTACTATTGCTTCTACTACTACTCTTACTGCTACAGCTACTATGGCTAATCCTACTATTTCCACTACTGATACTATTACCACTGGTGCTAATGCTACTACTATGACTAGTACAACTACTACAGCAACAATAACAACCAAAACAACAAATACTACTACTACTATAACTACTACTACGACAAATACTACAACTACAACTGCTATTGCTACTATAATAAAAACAACAACAACTAATTCTACTAATACTACTAATACTGCTGTTGCGACTACAACTACTACTACCCCTACTACTACTACAACTACTACTGCGACTACTACTGTACTACTACTCCTACAACTACGTCTACTAGTACTACAACTTCTACTACTACAACTACTACTGCTAGTACTACTATAGCTCCAACAACTACTACTATTACAACAAGTAATACTACACTACTACTACTACTACTACTACTAATACTACTATTAGAACTACTACTACTGCTACTATTGCTACTAGTATTACTATTATTACTACTACTACAACAACAACAACAACTACTACTACTACTACACAAGCAATAATTACTATTACAACAACAACTACTACTGCTACTACCGTTGCTGCGACGACTACTACTAGTACAACTACTACTGTTACTACTACAATCACTACTACTACTCCTACTACAATGACTACCATCACTAATACAACTACAACAATAACAACAACAATAAATACTACTACTACTAGTACTACCGCTACTTTTGCTGCTACTACTACAACAACAACAACAACAACCACAACAACAACAACAACAACAACATCAACAACAACAACAACAACAACTACTACTACTACTACTACTATTACTGCTACTACTACTACTACAACTACTACTACCACTGTTGCTACAGCTAATACTGCCATTGCTACTCTTACTTCTACGACTACTACACCTAGTACTACTACTACTACAAACTACTACTAGTCTTCCTACTCCTACCCCTACTCCTACCACTATTACTACTACTACTCCCACAACAACTACTACTACTACTACTAGAACCAACACTACTAATACTACAACAACTACTACTACTGCACGTATTGTTGCTACTCCTACTACTCCTACTACTTCTACAACAACAACTACAACTACTACTATGACAACAACAACAACAACAACAACTACTACTACCACTACTACCACTTCTAACTCTACAACTCCTACTACAACTAATACTTGTGCTACTCCTGCTACTACTTTTATTGCGACAAATACTACTACTACAACAACAACAACAACAACAACAACAACTACTACTACTACTACTATGAACACTACAACTGCTACTATTGCAGTTACTACAATGGCTACTAGTACTACTATGAATACTACTACTACTACTACTACAACAATAACAACAACTACTACTACTACTACTAGTACTACGACTACTGCAACAACAACAACTACTACTACCTTAACTACTACTATTATTACTATTCCTTCTACAACTGCTAATCTACTACAATAATAACAACAATTGTTTCTACAACTAATACTACTATTATTACTACTGCCACTACTACTATTACCTCTACTACTAATACTACTGTGATTACTGCTACACTACTACTACTACTACTATTTATCCTAGTACAACTCTGCTCTCGCAACAACCATAATTTCTACTACCAATATTTTTGCTATTACTACAACTACTATTACTGCAGCTACAATGGCTACTACTACTATTCCAACTACTTGACAACTATTACTACAACTACTTCTACTACTACTTCTACGTTTACTACTACTACTACTCCTGCTATAACTACTACCATGCCTACTACAACTACTACTACAACAACATCAATAACAACTACTACTACTAGTCCAACTACTGCTACTACTCCTACTACTACTACGACTACAACAACAACAACAATAACTACTACTACTACTATTGTTGCTGCTGCTAATACTGCTATTGCTACTCCTACTACTACTACTACTACTACTACTACAACTACACCTATTACTAATACTACTACAATAACTACTACTACTACTATAACAACAACTACTACTATTACTAATACTACTACTACTACTACTACTTCTGCTACCATTACAAATACTGCTATTGCTACTACTACTATGACAAATACAGCTACGACTAATACTACTACTACTACTATTACAACAACTACTACTACTACTACTACTACGACTACTACTACTACTACTACTACTACTACTACTACTACGGCTACTACTACTATTGCTACTGCTACTACTACTACTACTAGCACACATATTACTTCTATTACTATACAACTACTACTATTAGAAATATTACTTCTTCTATTTCTACAACAAGTTCTACGACTATTACCATTACTGCTCCTACTACTACCCCTAGTCCAACACCGACTCCTATTACAACAATAATTACTACTACTAATCCCACCACTACTGCAACAACTACTACAACTTCTATTACTACTACCACTAGTACCCCTACTACTACAACTACTACTCCTCCTACTACTACTACAACAATATCTACTACTACTGCTGTTGCCACTGCTGCAACTCCTACCACTACTACTACTACTACTTCTACAACAACTACTACTATTGCTACTAGTATTGCTACTACAACTACTATCAGTACTTTAACTACTACTACCAATATTATTACTACAAATACTTCTACTTCTACTACTACTGCTACTACTACTAATGGCACTACTACACCTACAAGAGCAACAACAACAACAACAATAACTACTACTACTACTTCTGCAACTACTACTATTGCTACTACTACTACTACTACTAGTGTTTCTACTAATATGACTACTACTACTACACCTATTACTATAAATACTACTACGACTATTAGGAGTAGTAGTAGTAGTTGTAGTAGTAGTAGTAGTAGTAGTAGTAGCAGTGGTGGTGTTAGCAGTAGTAGAAGTGGTAGTAGTAGTTGTTTTAGTAGTTGTTATAGTAGTATTAGTATTAGTAGTAGTTGTAGTAGAAGTAGTAGCAGTAAGAGTAGTAGTAGTAGTAGTCGACAGCAGCAGCAGCACTAGTAGTAGTACTAGCAGTAGCAGAATTACGACTAATAATCCTACTGCTACTTGTGCTACTACTACAACTACTCCTACTCCTACTACTACTGCCACTTCTCTAACTCCTACGACTACTACTACTACCACTTCTACTACTACTGGTACTATTATTACTACTTCTACACTTATTCCTGCTCTTGCTACTACTACTACTACTACTATTGCTCCTACTATAGCTACTCCTTATCCTGTTGTTGCTGTTGCAACTAGCACTACTTCTGCTGCTTCTACTACTGCTGCTGTTACTGCTACTTCTACTGTTACTCTTACTATTATGACCAATACTACTACTACTACTTGTCTTACTACTACAATCGCTACTATTAGTACCACTAATTCAGCAAGTACAACTACAGTTGTTGCTGCTGCAACTGGCACTACCACAATTGCTACTACTACTACTACTACTACTATGAGTAAAACTACTACTTTACTGCTTCTACTACTACTGCTACTACTAATACTAATGTAACTATAACTAGTTATATGACTACTAATGCTCCTACTTTTATCACTACTACTACTACTATTACTACTACAACTACCACTATTACTATTACTACCACTGTTGCTACTGCTACTGCTACTCCTATTACAACTACCATTACTATTACAATTACTACTACTACTATAACTAATACGTCAACTACTACTACAACCATTGCTACTACTACTACTACTACAACTACTACTATTCCTAATCCTACGCCTATTACTGCTACTAGTACTACTGAAACTACTACTCCTACTACTACTACTACTACAACAACAACAACAACTACTACTCCTACATCAACTCGTAGTACTGCTATAACTAATACGTCAACTAATACTACAACCAATATGACTACTACTACTACAACAACTACTACTATTCCTAATCCTACGCCTATTACTATTACTAGTACTACTTCTAAAACTACTACTCCTACTACTACTACTACTACAATAGCAACTACTACTCGTGCACCAACTCGTGCTGCTACTACTACTCCTATTACTGCTACTACTTCTACTCCTAATACTACTGCTACTGCGACGACTAATACTACTACTACAACTATTCATGCTCCTACTACGACTACTACTACTCTACCGAATCACACTATTCCTACTCCTAATACTACTAATAAAACTCCTACTACTACTACTATAACTGCAACTACAACAAATACAACTGCTGCTATTACTACTACTACTACTTCTAGCACTACTTCGACTCCAACTACTGCTCTCGCTAATACTACTACTCCTACAGCCACTGCTACGCCTACTCCTACTCCATCTACTACTACTACTACTACTAGTATTCCAACACTGACTCCTACTACTCCAACAACTACTGCTACTACTACTGCTACTCCAACTCCTACTTCTACTACTACTCCTACTAGTACTACTACCCCTACTCCAACTCCTACAACTAATACAACGCCTACTACTACCCCTACTCCAACTCCCACACATATTGCTACTAGTACTACTATAACTACTTCCATTACTACTACTACAACAACTATTCGTATTACGACCACTACTACAACTACTATTACTTCAACAACAACTACTAATACTGCCGCTACTACTACTCCTTCTACTACTAGTACAACTGCTGCTAATACTACTCCTTCTACAGCTACTACTACTACTACTACTATTCTTGCTCCTACTCCTACTACTACTACTTCTACTACTACTACTACTGCTCCTACTACTACTACTCCAACTCCCATTACTACTACTACTCCTACTACCACTACTACCCCAAATCTGACAACAATTACTCCAATTATTACTACAATTACTACTACTATAACGACTGCTAATACTACTACGAGTACTACTACTACCACTACTTCAACTACTATGACTCCTAATACTATTCCCACTCCAAAACCTACTACTACTAGTACTATGACTTCTGCAACTAGTACTACTACAACTACAACTACAACTGGTACTGCTAATACTACTACAACCAATACTACTACTACTAGTAATCCTAATACTACTACTACAACAACTACTCCTACGACTACTTTGGCAACAACAGCAGCAACAACAACTACTGCTATTGCAACTCTAACTTCTACTACTACTACAACTGCTACTGCGACTTCTACTACTACTTTCACTACTATTATTATTTCTATTGTTGCTGCTCCAACCACTACTACTACAACAACAATAAATACTACTACTACTACTACTACTACAACTACTACTACTACTACTGCTACTACTACTAAAGCAACTACTAGTACTATTCGTACTAATAATTCTTCTCGAAACACCAACTACTACCACTACTACAACTGCTACTGCTACTACTACTTCTACTATCACTACTGCTACTAGGATTACTACAGCTACTGCTACAACTTCTACTACTACTACTATTACTACTCCTACAACCACTACTACTATTGCTACTACTACTCCTAATCCAACTCCTACTGCTACTAGTACTACTACTACTACTTGTACTACTGCTTCTCCTACTCTAACGCATCCTACAATTCCTAGTACTACTCATATTCCAACTCCTCCTCCTCCTACTACTACTGCTACTACCACTACTACCACTAATACTAATATTACAACTACTACACCTACGGTTGCTACTACAATAAGAAAAAGAACAACAACTACCATTGCTATTGCTACTACTACTACTACTACTACTACTACTACTAGTACATATACTACTACTGCTACTACTACTTGTCCTATGACAACTACTACCGCTACTATGATCTATACGACTACAACTATGACTACTACAATAATTGCTGTTGTTGCTGCTACTACTACTACAACTCTTATTACTACAACAACTACTACTACTGCTACAATTACTCCTACTCCAAATCCTATTGCTTCAAGCACTCCTACTACTACTACTACCCCTACTCCAACTACTAGTAGTAGTAGTAGTAATACTGCAACAACTACTACAACTACTACTTCTTCTACTACAACTACTACTTCTACTACCACTACTACTACTTCTACAATTAGTATAATTGCTACAACTACTACTCCTACTACAACTAGTACTTCTACTACTAATACTAACACAACAACTCCTACTCCTACTCCAACACCTAGTCCTTCTACTACACCTACTACTACTACTCCTACACCTACGGCTACTACTACTACTACTACTACTATTACTACTATAGCGACAACAGCTTCTACTCCAACTCTTACTGCAAATATTGCTACAACTACAACTGCTACTACCACAACTACTATTACTACTACTTCTTCTACTCCTACTACGATAACAATAACTACTATTACCACTACTATTACAACTTATACCGCTAGTACAATTGCTACTATTACTACTACTACTACCGGTACTACTACTACTAATACTAACACTACTAGTACTACTATTACTACTACTACTAATAGTAACACTCCTACTACTTCTATTACTACTACTACTACAACTACTACTCCTACTCCTATGACTACTACTACTTGAAACACCTCTATGACATCTATGACAACTACTTCAACTACAACTACTACTATTACTACTACAACAACTACTACTACTACAGCTGCTGCTGCTAGTACCATTATTACTACTCCTACTGCTACTACTGCTCCTAGAACTACTACTACTCAAACTATTACTACTACTCCAAACACTCCTACTAGTACTACTACTAAAACAACAGCTACTGCAACAACTACTACTACAATAATAACAATAACTACTACTACAACTACAACCACTACTACCAATACTACTACTACTTTTTCGACTACAACTACTACAACTATTGCAACTACTACAACTAAGTCTACTACTACAATACTACTAGTACAACTGCTACTACTACTACAAAAATGACGACTATGACTACTACTACTACTACTACAACAATAACTACTACTACTATTATGAATACTACTACTACTACAACTCCTACTACTACTACTACCCCTACTCCAAATACGACTTCTCCTATTACTACTCCTCCTCCGACAACTATAGCTACTACTACTACTACTACGACTACTACTACTACTACAACTACTACTACTACTACTACTACTACTACTACTACTACTACTACTTCTACTACTTCTACTACTACTACTGCTACTTCTACTACTACAACAACAACAAAACTACTCGTACTACTCCTTCGATGATAACAGCAATTAATATCACCATAGCTACTACAACTACCACGACTTCTACTACTAGTACTACTACTACTACTACTACTACTACTACTACTACTACTACTAATACTACTATGACTTCTACTATTACTATTACTACTACTACCGTTGTTGCTGCTTCTGCTCCTAACACTACTACTACTACTATTACCGCCACCACCACTACTACTACTAATACTACTACTGCTACTACTACTCCGAGTACAATTGCTACTACTACAACTCCCACAACTAGTACTACTAATGCTAACACTAACACAATTACTACTACTACTACTACTTCTTATTATTCTTCTTCTTCTTCTTCTACTCCTGGTACTACTACTATTCTTGCTACTACACCTCCTATTGCTGCTACAACAAGATCAATTGCTACTACTAGTGCTCATACTACTGGTAATATGACTACAAACACTAACACTATTACCACTATTACTACTACTGCTGCTTCTACTACTACTAATACTATTGTAGTAACTGCTGATACAACAACTACTCCTACTACTACTCCAACAAGAATCACAACTACTGCTACTACTACTTCTACTACTACTACTACTACTACTATTACTATGACTACTACCACTACTACTACTACTACTCCTCCTCCTCCTACTCTGACTACCACTACTACTCCTATTACTACTATTACTACTTCAGCTACTATTACTACTACAAATTCTACTATTGCTTCTACTACTACTACTATTACAACTATTACTACAAAAACTACTCCTACTCCTACTACTATTTCTACTCCTAACACTCCTCCTACTACTACATCTGCTGCTACTCCTATTACTACTAATAATACTGCTACTACTATGACTACTACTACTACTACTACTACTACTACTACTATTAATACTACTGCTGCTACAACTATTAACACTACTACTACTATTGCTACTAATAGTACTATAATTACTACTACTACTACTACTACTACTACTACTACAACTTGAACTACTACAGCTACGACTACTGCTGCTGCTACTACTACTACTACTACTGTTACTACTGCTGCTACTACTACTACCACTGTTACTACTACTCCTACAGCCACCACTGCTACTCCTACTACTTCTCCTACTGCTATTCCTACTACTCCTGCTACTCCGCGATTGTTGCTATTTTAACTAATACGGCTACTATTACAACTATTACTAATATTGGAACTGCGACTACTACTGCTACTGCATCTGTTGCTTCTAATACTACTACTATTAATACTACTACAATAAGTGCTACTATAGCTAATGTTGCTACTATTAATACTAGTCCAACTACTTCTCCTACTACTGCTACTACTGAAACTACTACGACTGCTACTACTACTGTGACTACTTCTATTACTACTACTGCTACTTCTGCTACGAGTACAGCTACTACTACTATTGCCACTATTGCCACTACCACAACAACAACTATTATTACAACTGCTACTACTCTTACTACTGCTATTGTTACTACTACTTAAATTGCAAGTGCAACTACAACAACAACTACTATTGCTACTGCTACTGCTGCTACTATTGGTACTACTAGTGCTACAGCTACTATTCTTGCTAATAGCACTGCTACTACCACTACTAGAACTACTACAACTTGTAATAATACTGCTACCACCACTGCTACTACTACTAGTACTACTGCAACTGCTACTACTACTGTTATTACTACTACTACTACCACCACTGCTACTTCAACAACTTCTCCTACTACTACTGCTACTGCTGCTGCTGCTACTACTACTACTTCTACTTCTATTACTACTACTATTACTACTTTTGCTACTACTACTTCTACTTCTAGTATTACTACAACAACTACTACAACTATTGCAACTTCTACAACCATAGCTACTTCTACTACAATTCCTACTACAACTATAAATACTAGTACTAATACTACTACTACTACTACTTCTGCTACTAAAAATACTGCTACAACAAATACTACTATTACAATACTACTATTACTAATACTACAACTATTGATACTAGTAGAATTACTACTGTGACTACTACTACTTCTGCTACTACTATTGCTACCATTTCTACTATTACAACTTCTGCTACTCCTACTGATAATATTACTACTACTTTAATAACTACTACTACTACTTCTATGATGATTACTGCTACTACTACTAGCACTGCTACTACTTCTATTTTTTATATGATTACAACTGTTGCCACTACCGCTGCTACTACCACTACAATTGCTACTCCTACTGCTGCTACAACTACTAGTAATACTACCATTGCTCCTTCTCTTGCGCCTATTCCTACTACTAATCGGAGTCTACTACTTCTACTACTGCTACTAGTACTACTATTACTACAACTACTACTATTATTACTTTTGCTATTGTTACTAGTGCTACTATTACTACTACTACTACTATTATTACTTCTACTACTACTACTACTACTACTACTACTACTACTACTGATACTGCTGCTACTTCGATAGCTGCTACTACAGCTACCACTACTACTATGACTACTACTACTAATACTGGTACGACTGCTACCATGACTACTACTACTTTTTCTACTCCTACTACTCTTGCTGCTGCTACACCTACTACTACTACTACTACTATAACTACTACTACTTCTACTCCAACAACTATAGAAACTACGGCTGCTACTGCTACTATAATTGCTACTATTACTGCTACTGCTGCTCTTGCTGCTACTGCTGTTGCTCTTGATATTGCTGCTACTAATGCGACTACTACTACAACTACTGCTGAGGCTGCTACTACTACTACTACTGAGATAGCTACTACTACAACTACTACTACGACTACTGTTGTTGCTACTAATACTTCTACTCCTACTTCTGCTACTGATTCTACTACTACAACCATTACCACTGTTACTACTTTTGTGACTACTACTACTATTATTGCTACTACAATTACCACTACTACTGCCCTGATCACAACAACTACTACTACACTACTACTGTTGCTACTGCTGTTACTGCTGCTGTAACTACTACTACTACTACAGCTACTATCACAACAAGTACTACCACTGTAGCTCTTACTACTGCTACTACTCTTGCTAATACTACAACTACTACGACTTCAACTGCTATTACTATTGCTACTCCTACTACTGCAGCTATAGCTCCTATTACTACAACTACTACAGCTGCTACTGCAAGTATTAGTGCTACCGCTACAACTTTTGCTACTACTACTACTACTACTACTAATAGTACTACTACTGCTATAACTACTGCCACTACTACTACTGCTAGTACTACTACTACTATTGTGGCTACCAATACTATTATTACAACTACTATTAATAATACTATAGCTGCTATTGCTGCTGCTGCTGCAACTACTACTACACCTACTACTATTGTTGTTGTTGTTGTTGCGACCACTACTACTACTACTATGACTTGTCCTTCTATGACTACAACTGCTACAACTTCTACTACTACAACACCGCTACAGCTTCTACTACTATTGCTACTACTAGTAGTACCACTGCTACTACTGTTACTGCGAACACTATTATTAGTATAATTGCTTCTGCTACTGCTACTATTACAACTAATGTAGCTACTAATGCTTCTAAAATTACCACAACTATGGTTACAACTACTAGTAGTGCTAGTACTCCAACTAGAACTACTACTATGACTACTACTACTACTACTACAACTACTACTTCTCCCACAATAACAACAACTACTACTTCAGCTACTACCACTGCTACTACAGCTATAGCTACTACAAAATCAACTTCTACTGCTACTACTACTACTACTCCTACTATTACTACAACTTCTATGACTATTACTCCTCGTACTCCTACTCCTCCTCCTCGTACTCCTACTGCTACTACTATAACTACTACTACAAATTCTAAGACTACTACTACTACTATAGTTACTACTACTACGACAACTACTACTATTATTGCTACTACTGCTACAACTACTTCTACTACCACTACTACTACTCCCAATACTACTTCTACTACTATGGCAACTACTGTTAATACTACTACTACTATTGCTACAACTACTGCTACAACTATTGCTATAGCAACTACTGCTACTACTACTATTCCTAATACTATAGTTACTACTATGATTGCTGCCACTAAAACTACTCCAACTACTTCTATGAGAAATAATACTTCAACGACTATTGCTTCTACTACTACTACTACTACCACTATGGCTACTACTACATCTTCTCCCCCTACTACTACTTCTGCTACTTCGACTACAACAACTTCTAATATTATTACTACTACTACTACTATAATGACTACTTCAACTGCTACTACTACTTATATTTCCGCAACTACTGCAACTACTTTGACTACTTCTTCTACTACTGCTATAGCTACCCCTACAACTCTTGCAACCACTACTGCTGCTGCTGCTGCTATTGCCACTACTACTACTACTGCTACTGTTGCTACTGCTAATGCTACTGCTACCACCATCACTACTACTACTATTACTACTACTACTACTGCTACCACTACTACTACTGCTACTATTACAACTATCACTTCTACTACTACTACTTTTGCTACTACCACTACTGCTGCTGCTTCTGCTTCTATAGCTATGAATACTACTACACTTGTACTACAACTACTACTACAACTACACTACAGCTACCATGCTATCTACTATAACTATAGCTACTACTGCTGCTTTTGCTTCTATTACTATAGTAGTAGTAGTGGGAGTAGTAGTCGTAGTAGTAGTAGTAGTAGGAGAAGTAGTAGTAGGAGAAGTAGTTGTAGAATTATTTGGTGTAGTAGTCGCAGTATTGTTAGTAGTTATAATTATTGTTTAAGGTGTAGTAGTGGTACTAGTAGAAGTAGTTGTGGTTGTATTGTAGCAGCAGCAGCAGTGGTAGTAGTAGTAGTTACAGTAGTGGTCGTAGTGGCAACCACCATAGTTGTTGCCCCAAGATTAGCTATAGTTGTAGTAGTAGTACTGGTAGTAGTAGCAGCCATAGTAGTAGTCGTAGAAGTGGTCATAGTAGTAGGAGTAGAAGTAGGAGTATTAGTAGTAGTAGTGGAAGTAGTATTAGTAGTATTAGTAGTTGTAGTAGTAGAAGTAGTAGAATTAGGAGTAGTAGTAGTAACAGGAGCAGGAGAAGGAGGAGGAGCATTATTATTAGTAGTAGTAGTAGGACAGTTGTAGTGAGCGGTAGTAGCTGTGGTTGTAGTGACAGTAGTGACAGTAGTGGTAGTATTAGTAGTGGGTCTAGTAGTAGTAGTAGTTATAATAGTACATGTAGTAGTAGTAGTAGTAGTAGTAGCAGGTTTTATAATAGAAGCTGCAATAGCAGCAACAGAAGTAGTAGTAGTAGTTATTATTGTAGAAGTAGTAGTAGTAGAAGTAGCAATAGTAGTAATAGCATTCATAGTAGTAGGGGTAGTACAAGCAGCAACTGTAGCAGTAGTAGTAGTAGCAACTACAATAGTAGTAGTAGGAGTAGTAGTTGTAGCAGTAGTAGTAGAATAAGAAGAAGTAGTTGTTGTAGTAGCTATAGTTATTATTGTAGTAGTAGTAGTAGCAACAACAATAGTAGTAGTTATTGTTGCTGTAGCTGTTGTAGTAGTAGCAGTAGCAGCAGTAGCAGTAGAAATTGTAATATTAGTTGTTGTTGTAGAAGTAGTAGGAGGAGGATATGGGAGAGGAGGGTGAGGAATAATAGTAGAAGTAGTAGGAGTAGCAGTAAAAGTTGTTGTAATAGTTGTTGTAGTAGTAGTTATAGTGGTTGAACTTGTAGTAGTTGTAGTAGTAACAGTAGTATTAGTAGCAGTAGTAGTAGTAGTAGGAGATGGAGTAGTTGTTGTAGTAGTAGTAGGAGTAGGAGTACAAGTGGTAATAAGAATAGTAGTTGTAGCAGAAGTAGTTGTAGTAGTAGTTGTTGTTGTTGCAGTAATAGTAATAGTAGTAGTAGTTGTAGTAGCAATTGTAGTAGTAGTATTAACAATAGAAGTAGTTGGATTAGTAGTAGTAGTAGTAGCAGTAGCAGTAGTAGTACTAGTAGTAGTAGGAGTCTTTGGAGTAGTTGGGGTAGTTACAGTTGTGGTAGTAGTTGGAGTAGTAGTAGTAGCAGTAGTTATGGTTGTTGTAGTAGGGGAGGCCACAATAGTAGCAGTAGTAGTTGTTGTAGTAGTTGTACTTGTTGTAGCAGTGATAGGAGTAGTAGCATTAATAGTTGTAGTTGTATTTAGAGTAGGTGTAGGTGTAAGAGTAGTAGTAGTAGTAGGAGGAGGAGGAGGAGGAGGAGTAGTAGAAGTAGTAGTAGTAGTAGTAGTAGAAGTAGTAGTAGTAGAAGTAGTAGTACTAGTAGTAGTAGTGGTAGTAATAGTAGCGATAGTTGTAGTAGTTATTGTTGTTGTACGCGGAGTAGGCGTAGCATTAGTAGTAGTAGGAGCAGTAGTAGTAGTAGTAGTAGTAGTAATAGCAGTAGTAGTAGTAATAGCAGTAGTTTTCTTAGTAGTTGTAGTAGCAGCAACAACAGTAGTAGCAGTAGTTGTAGTAGTAGTACCAATACTAGTAGTGATTGTTGTAGTAGCAGTGGCAGTTGTTGTAGGGGCTGTTGTTGGAGCAATAGTAGTAGTAGTAGTAGCAGTAGGAATTGTAGTAGTAGTAGGAGGAGGAGGAGAAGTAGGAGTAGCAATAGAAGTAATAGCAGTAGTAGCGGTAATAGTAGAAGTAGTAGTTGTTGTACGAGTAGTAGTAACAGTAATTGTAGTAGCAGTAGTGGTCGTATCAGTAGTAGTTGTAGTAGTAAGAGTAGTAGAAGCAATAATAGCACTAGTAGTAGTAATACTACAGAAATTACTACTTCTACTACTACTTCCAGTACTGATACTACTACTATTCTTGAAACTACTGCTACATCTACTACGACTACTACTACTGTTGCTACTAGTACCACTACTATCACTACCATTACTACAACTACTACTTCTACTTCTACTACTACTGCTACTGCTGCTACAACTACTACTAGTGCTAGCACTACTACTACAACTACAACAACTACTACTGCTTCTACTACTACTACTACTGCTGCTGCTAATATTACTGCAACTACCACTTCTACTATTGCGACTACTAGTAGTACTACTACTACTTCTATAACTTCTATTTTTACTACTACAACTTCTGCCGCTACTACTACTACTACAACAACTACTGTTACTTCTACTGCTACTGCTACCGCAATTACTTCTAGTACTACTGCTACTTCTACTCCTCCTACTACTACTACTTCTACTACTTCTACAACAACAACTACTGCTACTACTGCAACTGCGACTGATACTACTATTACTACTACTACTCTTATTACTGCTTCTACTACTATTACTTGTACTATTGCTGCTGCTACTACTACTACTGTTCCTACTACTACTGTTGTTACTACTACTGATACTAATTCTACAACTACTACTACTGCTACTACTACTACTTGTACTACTACTTAACTGCGACCACTACTACTACCTCCGCTCCTCCTATCCATACTTCTATTTGGCTATTACAACTTTGTTACCTACTACAAATTACGGTGGAGACGATCGCGTAGGCTGACGACGATCGAGGACAAACAACTACGACTACGACGAGTGGTATAACTATATACTAATACTACGAAATTCTCAGCACACGACGACGACTGCTAGGACTGGCCGACGACTACCAACGAGAGCGACTGCTAAATACTATTGCAACTCCAACTAATACTTCTACAATTCATAGTACTACGACTTTCACTACTACTACAGCTGCTACTACTACTACTAGTGATACTACTATTATACTACTACTGCTGCTACTACTACTACTACTACTACTATATTACTACAACTACTACTACTACTAATACTGCTACTCCTACTAATTCTTCTACTACCACCACTACTATTACTACTGTGGCTACTTCTACTACTACTTCTGCTACTACCAATACTAGTACTACTATTGTGATTACTACTACTACCACAACAATTGCTAGTTGTACAACTCTGGCTACTACTACGACTACCACTTCTACAACTGCTACAGCTACTACTCTCACTACTTCTCATACTACTACTGCTTCAACTACTACTGCTACTATTGGAACTACTATAGCTACTGCTGCTACTACTAGTGCTACCGCTACTACTCTTGCTACTGCTACTACTTCTGCTACTGCTACGGCTACTATATCTACTGCAACTACAACGACTACTACTACTACTACTATTGCCACTACTGCTACTACTAGTACGACCACTACTACTACCACTGCTACAACTACTACTTCTGTTACCACAACAACAGCTACTCCTACCAATACTAGTGCTGCTACTACTGGTATTACTATTAACCCAACAACAATAACAACTACTACTACTACTGCAACTACATCTATGACTGATACTACTACTATTTCTTCTTCGACTGCTACTACAGCTAGCACTGCTACTACTGCGGTTATAATTACTACAATTACTACGACTACTACTAGCACTACTACTACTGCTACTGCTACCACTACTACAACTACTGCTGCTGCTACTACTACTATTATTATTACTACCACTACTACTAGTACTACAACAACTACTACTACTACTATTACTAACACTACTACTACTACAACAACAACTACTACTATTACAACTACTACTACTCCAGCTGCTACTACTCGAGCTGCTACTACGACTACTACTACTTCTACTACTACTACAACTACAACTCCAACTACAGCCACAGCAGGTAGTACTACTACTAGTACTACAACTTCAACTGCTACTGCTACTACCCCTTCTGTAGCTTTTACTTTTACTACTAATACGATTATTGCTACCCCTACTACCATTACAACAACTTCTACAGCTACTGCTACAATGACTACTACTGCGACTACTTCTACTACTTCTGCTACTTCTACTACTACTCCTGCTACTACTACTACTACTACTATTGTTGTTGCTACTGCTAACGCTACTACTACTACTACTTCTACTACTATTACCACCTCCACCGCTACTATCACTACTACTGCTGCTACACCACTATTACAACAAAAATAACAACTACTACTACTTTTGCTACTACAACTATTGCTGCTGCTATTATTGCTACTGCTACAATTATCACTACAACTAATACTACTACTGCTACGACTACTACTACTACATCTACTACCTCTACAACTACTATTCCTGCTACTATTACTACACTACTACTACACTACTACTACAACTACTAATCCTATTATTGGCGCTAGTGCCACTACTACAACTACTACTGCTAAACTACACTACTACTACTTCGTCCGCTACTACTATTACCACCACTACTACTACTTTTAATACTACTACAACTACAACTACTTCTACAAGAACTAGTTCTACTACTAATACTATTAGTACAACAACTACAACTACTGGCACTACTATTACCTCTACTACAGTGACTACAACTACTATTACTTCAAGTACTACAACTCCCACTCCAACTACTACTACTACTCCTACTATTACTGCTACTACTGCTACTACTGCTGCTACTGCTACTACTACTAAGACTATTATAATTTCAACTACAGTGACTACTACTACTACTCCGATAACTACACTACTACTCCTACAACAACTACTACTGCTATTACTATTATCACTCTTACTGCCACTACAACTACTAGAACAACAACTACTACTACTATTACTACTACTACTGCTGCTACTGCTACTACCCTTACTACTACTATTACTACTACTACTACTACTACTACTACTACTACTACTACTACTCCTACTACAGCGTCGACTACTTCGGCTACTACTGCGATGCGACGACTACTACTACTACGACGTGACTACTACTACTACGACGACGACTACTACTACTGCTGCTTTCTGCTACTACTACCCCTATTGACTAAACTACCACCACTACCACACCACCACCACCACTACTACTAACTTACTGCAACACTACTACTCTACTACTCTTCTTATTGTCTACTACTACTTCTGCTACTATTGTTGATACTACTATTGCTACTACTACTACTACTACCACTACTGCTGCAAATGCCGTTACTTCTACTACTAATGCTACAACTAGTCCTACTTCTACTAGTACTAATGCTACCATTACTATTTCTACTACTACTAGTAGTAGTAGTACTACTACTACTACTACTATTACCACCACCACCACCTCTACTACTACAACTACTACTACTATTTCTGCACTATTACTATAACTACAACTACTAGCACTACTACTACTCCAACAACTACTATTAATGTTACAAAGAGTGCTACAAGAACTACTACTAGTACTATTCCTATTCCTATTGCTACTCCTACTCCTCCTACTACTACTACCACTACTACAACTATGACTACTACTGCTGCTTCAGCTACTACTACCACTATTGTTGCTACTAGTCCTATTAGTACCACTACTACTGCTACTACGACTACCACTACTACTACTACTATTACTACTACTACATCTACTACTAGTACTTGTGCTATGACAACTAATACAACTTCTGCAATTGCAATAGCTGCAACTATTACTACTAATACTACAACAACTACTACTTCTACTTCTACTGCAACAACTACATCCACAGCGGCTGATACTGCTACTATGGCTACAACTACTACTAGTACTACTACTACTATTTCTACTATTACTGTTGTTGCCACTACTATTATTTCTATTGCTACTACTACTGCTGTTGCTACTCTTGCTGCTGCAACTACTACTACTGTTGTTGTTGCTGCTACTAGTACAACTACGGAGATTGCTACTACTGTTGCTGCAACTGTTGCAGTTGCTGCTACAAATACTACTACTGCAACTCCTACTACAGCTACAACTACTGCGAGTCCTACCACTACTACAGCTACAACTGTCACTACTTTTGCTGCTACTACAACTATTGCTGCTGTTGTTGCTACTACTACTACTATTATTGCTAGTACTACTACTGCTACTAATGCTAGTACTACTACTGCTACTAGTACTAGTACTACTACTACTACCACTACTGCTACAACTACTACTACTATTGCTAATGCTACTACCCTTACTAGTACAACTGATAATACTACTTCAATTGCCATTACTACTGCTGCTGCTACTGTTGTTGTTGCTGGTGCTACAACTACTTGTATTGCTCATCCTCCTCCTCCCCTTGCTATTACTACTACTACTGCTACTAGACCTACTACATCTACTTCCACTACTGCTGCTACTACTACTATTACTCCTCTTGCTACAACTATTGCTACTGCTACAACGACATTTACTACTACTACTTATCTTGTTCCAACTACAACTTCTACTACAATAAGTACTACCACGACTACTATGACTTTTCTTACTACTACTACTGTTACAACTTCTACTACTACCCCAGCTGCTACTACTACTACCGCTACAACAACATCTACTACTAATACTTCTCTTGTTACTACTACTACTCCTACGACTACTACGGCTACTACTACTCCTACGACTACTATGGCTTCTATTACTACTAATACTACTACTAGTAGTACTACAGTACTATAACAACTACTACTGCTAGCACTGCAACTACTTCAACAACTACTACTATTACTACTACTAATACTACTACTACTACTACTATGACAACAACTCCTACTACTACTCCTACGACTACTGTGGCTACTACTACTACTAGTACTACTACTAGTAATACTACTGTACTATAACAACTACTACTGCTAGCACTGCAACTACTCCAACAACTAATACTATTACTACTACTAATACTACTACTACTATTACTACTATGACAATAACTCCTATTGCTACTACTACTACAACTCGGTCTACTACTACTACTACTGCTAAAACTACTACTACTACTGTTGCTACCACTACTACTACTCCTACTGCTACTTCTAATACTAGAACTACTACTACTGCTACTGCTGTTGCTGCTACGTCCACTTCTACTACACCTCTTCCAAGTACTACTAGAACTACCACCACTACTACTACCACTGTTACTCCAACTGCTACTTCTACTGCTGCAACAACTACTACTACGACAACAACAACTACCACTACATATACTATTACAGCTGCAACTATTACTCAAACTATTGCTACTACTACTACTAGTACAACTCCTATTACTACAAGACTACTTCTCCAACCCCAACTACAACATCTGCTACTACTGTGACTACTACTACTACTACTACAAACACTCTTACTACTTCTACCACTACTACTACTACTAGTACAAATACTACTACCACTACTACTACTGCTGCTACTACTACTCCTAACTTGCCTATGACTTCTACAACTACTTCTCCAACTACTACTACTACTGCCACACTCCTGCTACAACCGTTGCTGCTACTACTACTACTACAACTACTACACTCCTGCTACTTCTACTCCTACTATTACGAATACGACTTCTCCAACGGACACTACTACTACCTGTCATGCTAATACTGCCACTCCAAATACTCATACAGCTACTACTACTACTACTACTACTACTACTACAAAAAAATACTACTCCTACTTCTACCACTAATAGTCCATTTACTAGTACTACTACTACTACCACCACCACTATGATTTATACAACTACCTCTACTACTACAACTACTGTTGCTGGACTACTACAACTACTACTACTACTACTACCACCACCACCACCACCACCACCACTACTTCTACTACTACTATGACTATAACTACTACTACTACTGCTACTACTACTCCTTTCGCAAATGCTACTACTTCTACAACTCGTACTACTACCACTACCCCTAATCCAACTACTACTACAACAACAACTACGACTAATATTACTACTACTACTACTACAACAACTACTACTACTCCTACAATGGCAATAACTACAACTACTAGAATAATAGCTACTACTACTACTCCTACCACTATTGGAACTACTACTAATAATCGTAACACTACTACTTCTACGATAACTCTTAGTACTACTCCTATTCCTACCCCAATGCCTACTACTACTACTACTACTAATACTAACACTACTACAGCTATTACTACTACGACTCCAACTCTTACACCTACTCCTATTATAACTACTACTTTGGCTTCTACAATAACTACTACTACTATTGCTGTTACCACAACTACAACTACGACTATTACTATTCCTACTACTACTGCTAGTACCGCTATTACTATCACTACTATGTCAACTACTTCTCCAACTCCTACTTATACTACTGCTACTACTACTACCCCTACTGTTACTCCAACTACTACTTTTATGACTACTACTATTCCTACTCCTATTTCAAAACCTACTACTACTACTACAACTACTGCTGCTGCTACCACAACTCCAACAACAACTACTCCTGCTACTACTCCTACGACAACTCCTACAACAACAATTACTACTATTAAAACTGTAACTACTATGACTACGACTACTGCTGCTGCTGCTACTAATACTACTACTACTACTACTTCTACCACAAACACTAATATTACTACTGCCATTACTACTACAACTACCACAACTATTAGTACTGCTACTACTACTACTACTACTAATACTACAACTACTACTACAACAACTACTACTATTACTACTATTACACCTAATATTATTGTTACCACTGCAGCTGCGACTGCTGCTACTACTACTACTACTACTACTACTAGTACAACAACAACAACAACAACTACTACTACTACTCCTACTACTACTTCTATGATGACACCCGCTAATACTACTACTGCTGCTATGACAACAACTTCTGCTACGATTACTGCTACAACAACTGCAACTGCTCCTACTACTAATACTACTACGACTACTACTACTACGACTACTACTTCTAATACTAATTCTCCTACTACTACTGCTACTAATACTACTACTATTAGGAACACTACTACTACTACATCTCCTCCTCCTCCTCCTACTACTACTACTATTATTACTACTACTAGTACAACAACAACTACAACTACTTCAGCCATTACTATTAATACTAGTGCTACTGCTGCTCTAGCTACTACTACTTCTATTACTACTATTACAACCACTACTACACCTACTACCACAACTTCTTTTGCTACTAATGCTACTTTGGCGCTGCAACTACAACTTCTCTTAGTACTATTGCTATTGCTTCTACTACTGCTACTTCAAATACTACTGAACCTACTTCTACTACTATTACTACTGCAGAAACTTCTACTCTACTATTATTGCTGCTATTGCTGCAATTGCTACTGCCACTACTACTACTAGTACTACAAATACTACTACTACAACTCCTACTACTTCTCCTATAATTGTTGCTTCTACTACTAGTGCTACTTCTACTACTTCTACTTCTACTACAACTACTCCTATTACAACTACTACTACTACTTCCATCGCAAGTATAACTACTACTCTTGCTGCAGCTGCAGCTACAATAACTACTACTGCTGTAGCTGCAGTTGCTACTACCACTACTACAACTACTACAACTACCGGCACTCCTACTAATACTACTACGACTACAGCTACTACTACAACCACTACAACTTCTGCTGCTACTACTACTACTCCTATTACTACTACTGCTGCTACTTCCGTTGCCACTACTACTACTACTGTGGCTAATAATAGTACTACCACTTCTACTATTGCTACTATTGCGTTTGTTGTTGCTGCAGCTACTACTGCTACCACTACCACTATTACAACTACTACTACTACCGCTACTACTACTGCTACTGCTTCTACTACTACTACTACCACTACTACTACTACTACTCTGCTAATTCTACAATAGCAACTACTAAGGCTACTGCTGCTGCTACTTCCACTACTGCTACTACTTCCACAACTACTAGTTCTATTACAGCTACTACTTTTTATGCGGCTACTGCTACTACTGCTACTGTTACGACTACTACTGCTACTACTACTTCTACTGCTATAGCTACTACTACTACTCCTACTACTACAGTTACTATCTCGACAACTACTAGTATTACAACAACAACAACTACTACGAATACTACTACCAACTACTACTGCTACAACTCTTGCTACTGCTACGCTTGCGACTACTATAGCTACTACTTCAATTTTTGCTATTACTTATGCTACTATTGTTATAGCGTCTGCTACAGCAATACCTAGTAACAACGCTTCACCTACTTGTACTACGGCTACTGCTATTATTACTATTGCTGATACTACTACTACTTCTACTACTTCTGCTACTACAACTACTCTACTACTACTACTACTACAATAACAACAACTACTACTACTACTTCTGCTACTACTGCTACTATTGCTGTGGCTACTACTGCTACTATTGCTGTGGCTACTACTGCTACTACTGCTACTGCTTCTTCTACAATTACTACTAGAACTACTGCTACTGCTTCTACTACTACTACTTCTTCTACTGCTGCAACTACTACTGCTACTACTACTACTTCTCCTATAGCTACAACTACTGCTACTACTACTATTGCCACTACTATAGCTGTTGCTTCTACTACTACAACTATTAGTAGTACTTATACTACATTTGCAACTACTACTACTGCTACTACTTCTACTATTGTTGCTGCTACTACTAATACTACTACTACTACTACTACTACTAATACCATTACTACTACTGCTACTACAACGACTATTGCAACTACTCGTAATACAACTACTACTGATACTCCTACTACTTCTACTACTACTACTGCAACCGATACTACCTCTACTACAATTACTACTACTCCTATTGTAACTACTACTACTGCCATTACTTCTACTACAATCACTATTATTGTTGCTTTTAACAGAACTACCACTACAACTACGGCTACTATTACTACTAATGCTACTGGTTGTACATCTACTACTACTACTGCTACTGCTACTTCTGTTACTACTTTTATTGCTGCTACTAATGCTAATACTGCAACTACTTGCACTACTACAACAACTGCTGCTACTGCTACTATTGCTTCTACTATGACTACTACTTCTACCACTTTTGCAACTACTACATGTGCTATCACTACCGATACAACTACAACTGCTACAACAATTTCAACTACTACTACTTCTACTACTACTACTAGTATTGTGACTACTGCTACTGCTACTACTATTACAACTACTACTGCTACTACTGCTACTACTGCTACTGCTACGAGTACTACCACTACTGCAATTGTTGCTACTACAGCTGCTGCTACAGTTTTTGCTACAGCTACTACTACTACTACTGATATCACATTTGCTACTTCTGCTACTACTACAACTATAGCGGTTGCCACTACTACTACCGATACAAATATTGCTATTACTGCACGACTTTTGCTACTACTATTGCTACCACTTCTGCTATAGCTACTACTCCAACTTTATCTCCAACTACTACTACTACTACTACTATTTCAACTACTGCTACTACTACTACTTCTCTATTACTACTACTACTGCTACTTCTACCTCAACAACAACAACAACTACTACTTCTTCTAATAATGCTACTACTTGTACTACTGTTGCTACATCTGCTACTACTATTACTACTTCAACTATAACTAATACTAGTTCTATGGCTAATACTACTACTACTGTCACTACTGCTACTACACCTACTGCATCTATAGCTACTTCAACTACTACTGTTACTACTTTTCCTACAACAACTACAACTACTACTGCCTCTAATTCTACCACTTCTGCTACTTCTTCTACTACTACTACTGATGTAGCTTCTACTGCTACTGCTGCTGCCACTACTTCTCCCACTGCTACTGCTACTGCTGCTGCTCCCACTGCTACTACTGCTACAGTTGCTACTGCTGCTCCTACTGCTACTACTACCACAACATCTACTACAACTAATGTTGCTATTGTTGCTACCACTACTGCTACTACTGCTACTACTTCTGCTATGATTACTACTACTACTACAGCTACTACTGCCACTACAACTACAAATTCTGCTACTACTATTGCTGCTACTACTGCTATTACTGTGTCTAAAATACTACTGCCACTAATACTACTTCTACTACCACTTCTACTATGATTACTACTGCTACTACGACTATTACTACAAGTACTTGTACTACCACTACTCCTACAACAACAACAACTACTACTACTACTTCTACTACCACTTCTACTATGATTACTACTGCTACTACGACTATTACTACAAGTACTTGTACTACCACTACTCCTACAACAACAACAACAACAACTACTACTTCTACTACAACTCCTTCTACGGCTACTACACCAACTCTCACTAATCCCTAGTACAATAACACACTACTACTACAACAAGACTACACTGACTACTACTACTACTTACGAACTACTACTACTACTACTACGACTACTACTACGACTACTACTACGACTACTACTACGACTACTACTACGACTACTACTACGACATCTACTACGACTACTACGACCACTACTACTACTACTACTACTACTACTACTACTACTACTACTACTACTACTACTACTACTACTACTACTACTACTACTACTACTACTACTACTACTCCTACTGCTACTCCTACTGCTACTGCTACTACTACTACTAACGACTACTAAACTACCACTATACTAACTACTAATCCACTACTACTACGGACGACTACTACTACTACTACTACTACTACTACTTAACGACGACGACACGACGACTAACGACTACTACTAACTACTACCACTACTACTACTACTACTATCTGCCACACTACTACTACTACTACCACCACTACCACTAACTGCTACCAAACGACCTACGACCACGACTACTACGACGACTACTACTACTAATACTAATACTACTACTATACTACTACTAAACGACTACTACTACGACTACTACGACTACTGACTACTAAATACTAACTATACGAATACTACTACCCTACTACTACTACATTCGTTGTTGTTTTGCTACTAATAATACTACTCGTTCTAGTACTACTAATACTACTACTACTAACACTACTACTACTATTACTACTACTATTGCTATTGCTGCTGCTACTTCCGCTACTACTACTATATATGCTATTGCTGTTGCTACTAATATTACTACTCCTTCTGCTGCTACTACTACTAGTACTACTACCTACATCCGCTGTTGTTTTGCTACTAATAATACTAATCGTTCTAGTACTACTAAGACTACTACTACTAACACTACTAGTACTACTACTACTATTATTGCTATTGTTGCTGCTACTACCACTACTACTACTATATACACTATTGTTGTTGCTACTAATATTACTACTCCTTCTACTACTACTAATACTAATGCTATAACTACTATTACTACTAATACCACTATTACTACTATTGTTGCTGTTGCTCCAACTACTACTACTAATACTACTATAACTCTACTTCTGCTATTGCTACTGCTGCAACTGCTTCTACTACTACTACTACTACTACAAGAACTACAACAACTAATACTGCTATGACTACTACTACTACCACCACCACAACTACTACTCCCACTGCTACTCTACTCCTACTATAACCACTACAACTACTATTACAATTGCTACATATGCTACTACTGCTACTACTACTGCTGTGGCAACTACGACTACTACTACTAGCACCACCACGACCACTACTACTCCTACTACTACAACTTCTACCATGTTTAGTGCTAGAACCACTACAGCAGTAACTAATGTTACTACAACTGCTATTGCTACTATGGCTGCTGTTACTACTACCACTACTACTACTTCTACTATAACTGCTATTACTACTACGACTGCTGTAGCCACAAATAAAAATATCACTACAACTATTTCTACTACTACTTCTATTATGATTACTACTTAAGCATGTCCATTTTCGGTCCTATCTTGGTATCAGAGTAGTTTCATTTTCGGTCCTATTTATGGTATCAGAGCCTGTTGAAAGATATGGCTTCTGAGTTGAATCTCTTAAGGTTAAGATATGAAAGGTTTTGAGGTAAGGGTTTGTGATTACCACGTTACTTACTACTACGCTTCAGGCTTTGAGTTGATATTATATCTGCTAGAGTTTTGCTTTGATGGTATTATGCGAACTTGAATTAAACTGTTGGTATTATGCATACCGGGTGAAGGATTGGGCATAAGGAAAAAGAACAGGTCCTAACTTGGCAGCCAAGGCAAGAGGCCGTTTGTAAGCCCAAGGGCACACCTGTGTGATCCTAGCTTATGTCTTAACCCGGTGTGGAACTGCCCTATTTAATCTAGTTTGGAACTGCCCTTAAAAGCAATTCTGGTAGTGAAAAATTCTAGCTCTCGTGTCTGAAGCATGGGAAAAATCTATACAGCAGTGGTATAGCAAGTCCCGAACCTCTAACCTCGAGTACCTTGACCTTGTTTCAACCAAAAGTGTTACCTTAAACCAGTTAGCCAAGAATATTGATGTTATACACAACCATATTTGCCTCTCATCCCGTGTCAATCTGAAAAATTTAAACAAATTCTTTAGAGATCTGACGATCTTGAGAGGGAAGTTTCTGATCTTAGGGTGGCCTTGAAAAACCTCACTGCCGTATACATAGAAGAGAGACCAAGAAGAGAGTCCTTAGGTTTCCCGAGTGATATAAGCAGGAAATTAGGGGATATCCAAAAGGGCTTAGAAGAGATCAAAGGGCAAGGTTTCTCTCCCAGGTTGCAGAAAAAACCAAAGGAAGGAAAAGGCACTCTACAGGTATTCAAGGACCCGTTCAAAATCCTCAAAGAAGGGAAGGAAAAGCTGGAGGGCAACTGATGGCTGCAAGAGCTGATCAGGAGCAAGCGTCCACATTGGCAGCAACTCCCCTGTTTGAGGATCAAATCAGGGGGTACAGAAGAAATCAACGCCGCCTGGACAATTAGCAGCAAGGGGCCAGGAGAATCGGAAGACCCCTAGTTGGGAAGCCACCTTCCCAGCAAATCCTGGAGCAGCAGATCGACCCTCAAGCTGAGTTGCAACATTTGTCCCTGGACCATTTTGAAAGCCCAAGGAAACCAGAGGCAAACATTTTGTTGTCAAAGAACCTCAAAAGAGATGTCCTAAATACAAAATACTGAAGAAGGAAATGCCAGCAGAGGAAATAAAAGGGTTCATCCAAAGAGTCTCGGAAGGTCTAGCTATACGAAAGCCCCATATACCTAATTCTGATGTTGAATGGGATGAACACCCAACCCAGTTGAGGTTCCACAACTATGCTGCTACCCCGCAAGTTGAGCCACCCCGTTATGGCGACAAAGATGAGGAAGTACAGAGTGATGAGGAGGAAGTTCGCTCTCAAATTCTAGCCATTTTCCTGGAAGCCGAAACCTTCCCATCACTAAGGGAAAGTTCTGACCAGCACCAAGGGAATCCCTTGAGGATCCATGCAGAGGATACACGCCCAGGGGCCTCTGTACCTCGGTCCATGGACCCCTCATTGGAGGAATCTAATGACTGGGAAGACACATATTTCGGCAGGCTTCAGGACGAGGTGCTAGTACATGAAGGAACCCTTGACTACCCCATGAAGGACGAACCAATCTGGGATTCTTATCCAGACGACGAGGAGTATGGGAGTTGCCCCAACAACATTGTTGCAGTGGGATGTGAACATGATGAACCTCTAGAGACGCTTGAATACCCGATGCACAAAAAATTGTCGGAGGCCTTGTATTCAAGCGTTGTGACTTCGCCTTACAGACCTCCCGTAGATACATCAAGGGACCCCCAAGCTATCCTCCAGCCTCGACCCCTTCTTCATCAAGACAAGAGCCAATCTTCAAGGACCATGAAACGGGGACTTTTAAGAGGGCAACAAACAACGAGATGTGGAACCTACCTTCAGCTCAGCAAAGTGGAGGAGCTCTCTTCATAATCCCAGAGCAACTGGGATTATTTGATGATGTGTTCACAAGGTTGGAGTCCATTACAAGAAATCATGTGGCAAGCATGGGATTTACTAATGTGAGGGACAAGCTTGACTACATAGAAAACTTATTGGGAGAGATCGAAGGAGGATACAGACCGCAGGTGAAGTTGCCTGAGGTGCAAATGGGTTGCTTGCATGTATGGCAGCATAATGACTTTGTGCAACCACAACATGAAAACTGCTCATGCTGTCAAAGAAAGTCATTACAGAGGGCGCGAATTCACTGCGTGGAGTGTAAGGTAACCGAATGTAATCTGTGTGGTCCTTATTATTTTAAAATGCAGGTTCCAGTGGCGCCAGCAGCACCTGCGCCATTTTTTCGGCAACAGTTAATTCAAGAGCAGCAATATTACATCTCCTGGTGTGAAGGGGAGATTTCGCGGCTAAAAAGGGAGGTGGAACACTACAAGGAAAAACTGCGGGATCTTGAACAGAAGAAGGAGCTACAGCAGGACCAGGAAGAATTAGAAGCTGATGACCTCAGAAAGGCTAAAGGAAAAGAGATCTGCATCAGGGAGGAGGATGCTAATGTTTTGATGCAGAAAAAAAATCCTCAAAGCTTCTACAACCGAGCAAAAAGAACCGCAACAACAATCGGGACCCAGAATAGTGAAAAATATGTTGTATAATATGCAGGTGGAGTTCGAAATTTCTGGAGTTCCCAGGTTCAAAGTCAGAGCAATACTTGACACCGGTGCAACCACATGCTGCATAGATGAGGCATCTATCCCAAAAGAAGCTATTGAGAAGAATTGCTTTGTAGTACACTTCAGCGGGATAAACTCAAAGCAAACGGCAGATAAAAGGCTGAAGCAAGGGAGGATGTACATCAGAGAAAACATCTTTAGAATCCCATACACTTACAGCTTCAGAAAGGAGTTGGGAGATGGCATCCAAATGATTATTGGGTGCAATTTCATAAGGGCAATGCGAGGGGGAGTGCGTATAGATGGTAGTATGGTTACTTTTTATAAAAATCTGACTACCATTAATACTACCCCTGTAGCAGCAGCTTGGGAGGAGCTGGATTTGGAGGAAGACGAGTATATCGACATTAAGGAGTCGGTGTATTACAATCGGGAGAAAAGCAGGGAGTCGTTCCTATGGGAGTTTGAACTCGTGATACGAAAGCTTAAGGAGGCTGGCTACATCGGTGAAGATCCCCTGAGGCTCTGGTCAAAGAACCAGGTTGTTTGCCAATTGGACATCAAAAACCAAGACTTCACCATCACAGATAAGCCCCTCAAACATATTACTCCATGTTTACATGATGCATTCAAAAGACATGTGTAGGCACTGCTTGAAATCGGAGTCATAAGACCTAGCAGAAGCAGGCATCGAACTACGGCAATAATTGTCAACTCTGGGACGAGTATTGATCCAAAGACAGGGCAAGAGGTTAAAGGGAAGGAGGGAATATTCTTTAACTACAAAAGATTGAATGATATTACGAATAAAGACCAGTACAGTCTCCCAGAGATCAATACAATACTAAGAAGGGTAAGCACCAGTAAGATCTTCTCCAAATTTGACTTGAAAAGTGGTTTCCATCAAGTTGCAATGCACCCTGACTCGATTGAGTAGACCACTTTTTGGGTTCCGGACGGACTGTATGAATGGCTGGTTATGCCCTTCGGGTTAAAAAATGCACCTACAGTATTCAAAAGAAAGATGGATAAATGCTTCCAAGGTACAGAGGATTTTATTGCTGTTTATATTGACGATATTCTAGTTTTCTCAGATAATGAAGAACAACATGCAAAACTCTTGGCGGCTATGTTGCAAATCTGCAGGGACAATGGGTTAATCCTTAGCCCAACGAAGATGAAAATAGTAGTCCCTGAGGTGGAGTTTATAGGGGCAGTAATCGAAGATCAGAAGGTATAATTACAGCCCCATATAATTAAAAGGATTGCTAATTTTCAGGAGCAGGAGCTAACCACTACTAAGGGACTAAGGTCCTGGCTGGGAATCCTCAATTATGCCCGAAATTATATCCCAAATTTGGGAAAATTACTGGGACCATTGTATGCATAGACGAGTCCAACAGGCGAAAGACGGTGGAATTCACAGGACTGGAACCTTGTGAAGCAGATAAAGGACCTTGTCCAGAAGTTGCCTGACCTGGAAGTCCCACCTGAAAAATGCTACATCATCCTGGAAACAGATGGTTGCATGGAAGGATGGGGGAGTATATGCAAATGGAAATCCCAGAAATATGACCCAAGGACAGCAGAAAGGGTGTGTGCCTATGCGAGTGGCAAGTTCAATCCACCAAAGTCGGCAATTGATGCAAAGATTTATGTCGTCACAAATTCCTTAGAGGCACTCAAAATTTACTACCTTGATAGGGCAGAATTAACTATCGGAATAGATTGTCAAGCGATTATCAGCTTTTTCAACAGGTCCTCCAATAACAAACCATCCATAGTAAGATGGATGGCATTTACGGATTACATAACAGGAATAGGGATTCCTATACAATTCGAGCATGTCAATGGAGGCGACAACCAGCTGGCGGACGCCCTATCCAGGTTAATTAACTGTGTTATTATTTTAGGATGGCCAACGGAGGAAGAGCAGGAATAGCTAAGTCTCGCAGTGATAGCCCTACAGGAGGTCAGCGACGAACCCCACAAGGAGGCCCAGAGCCAGCTAGCAGCAATGCTAGCTGTATTAAGCTCTACTCACAACTCATCCGGCAGCTTGGGAGCAAGCCACTACACCCGGACGTTCACAACTCCATTCGAAGTAAAATCCAGCACTTGGAGCAACAAGCAGCGCACGAAGCACTTGCAGTCCTTATCCAATTACGGGAACTCCATTCCTTAAAGGCTAAGGGATGTTTAAGGCTGCTCAACAGAAGCGTGGTGGAGAGTAGATCGCTTCTTTACATACTATCTTATCACATGCCTTAGTGGATGCGCAAAACGACATAGTACTTTTGTACAGTAGCTTTTTTTAAAGCTACTTTTGTAAAGTTACTTTTGCTTTTTAACCACTTTTGTAAAGTAGCTTTTGTAAAGCTACTTTTCTAAAGTAGCTTTTGTAAAGCTACTTTTGTAAAGTAGCTTTTGTAAAAGCAGATGCGATGTTATCGCTTCTGCTGGTGTAAGTTTCCTCCTATAAAAGAGAGGGCATCGTAATAAGAGGGCATCGACGAAGTATCGACCAAGTTTCCAAGCAAAGCGCAGAGTTATCTGTGACTTCTTGGATATCTTTTCTCCTTATTCTCTTTGCGTTTTGCATTATTTTCCACGCAGAAATCCGGCGCGCCTGACATATTTCTGGTATCTGAGCAGTTCCGTTTCCGGTCCTATTTCTGGTATCAGAGCATATACCACTCCTACTATTTCTACGACGATAACAACTACCACCTATACTACTACTACTACTCCTCCTACTACTACAAGTGCTCCAACTACCATAACTCCTACAACTACTACTACCGCTACTACTACTCCAACTCTCACTTCTCCTACTACAACTACTACTACTACAACTACTTCTACTTCTACTTCTAATTCTACTATAGCTACTACTACTACTACTACTACTTCTTCTTCTTCTTCTCCTGCTGCCGTTGCTACTAATATTACTACTCCTACCATTGCAAATACTATTACTGCTAGAACAACAACAACTACTTCTACAACTACTCTTCCTACTACTGCTCCTGCTGCAATTACTACTACTATTTCCACTACTACTACAACTACTAACACTTCTATAACACTACTACTACTATTACTACTACTACTTCTACAACTACTACTCCAATTCCTATTATTACTACCGCTACAATAGCAACTACTACTACTACTGCTACTACAACTGCTACAAGTAATAATACAACATTACTACTACTACTACTATTACCACCACTACTACTATTACTCCTACTACTAATTCTACTACGACTCCTACTACTACAACTTCTACCATGTTTAGTGCTATAACCACTACAGTTGCAACTGATGGTACTACAATTGCTATTGCTACTACCATTGCTGCTACTACTACCATTACTACTACTTCTACTATAACTGTTGCTACTACTACGGCTGCTATAGCTAAAAATACAAATATTACTACAACTATTTCTACTACAACTTCTACTACAATTACAACTGATACCAATACTGCAGTTGCAACGATGATAATAACTACTTTAGCTACTATTACTACAACTACTCCTACTAATACAAGTACTCCAACTACCACAACTCCTACAACTACTACTACCGCTACTATTACTCCAACTCTCAATTCTCCTACTACTACTACTAATACTACAACAACAACAACAACTACTACTACCACTACTACTACTACAACTACTACTAGTACTTCTCCTGCTGCCGTTGCTACAAATATTACTACTCCTACCACTGGTAATGCTACTACTACAACAACAACAATAACTACTACTACTACTATTACTACTACTGCTGCGCCTGCTCCAATTACTACTACTATTTGCACCACTAGTACTACAAATACTAATACTTCTATAAGACTACTACTACTACTATTACTGCTACTACTTCTACAATTACAACGATTTCTACTACTACTACTACTATAGCACCAACTACTACTACTACTACTACTACTACAGCACCAACTACTACTACTACTACTACTACTGCAACTGTTACAACTAATAATACAACATTACTACTACTACTACTCCCACAACTACTACCCCTATTACTACTGCTATTCCAACTACTATAACTACTACTACTAATACTACTGCTACTACTACGACTGCTCAGGTTACTACTAGAACTGTTGTGGCTGCTACTAATACCACTACAACTATTACTCTTACAACTACTTCTACTATGACTCCTACTACTATAACAACAACTTCTTCTATGTTTAGTGCTACAACTACTACAACTATTGCTGCTACTACTACCACTGTTACTACTACTACTACTAGTACTGCTACTACTGCTACTAGTACTACTACTACTACAACTACTACTACTCCTACAGCTGCTACGACTACTACTACTACTACTGCTGCTGCTGTTGCTGTTGTTGCTGCTGCTCCTGCTACTACAGTTACCAGTACCACTACTATAACTATTACTACCACTACAACTACTACAGCTACTGTTGTTGCTGCGGCTACAACAACTCCTACTAATACTGCTAGCGCCACTAATGGGGCTACTACTGCAACTACCACAACTACTATTACTGCTACAACTAATAATACTACTATGACTACAGCTACTATTACTGCTGCTACAACTACTACTACTGCTGCTATTAGCACTACTACTTCTACTACTGCTCCTACTACTGGTACTGCTACAACAACTACTTCTAGCACTACTGCTGCTGCTACTACTACAACCACCACTACTATTGCTGCTACAACAACAACTACTTCTACTATTGCTATTGCCACTACTACTGCAACTACTACTTCTGCGTCAACTCCTACAACTACTGCTACTGCTACGAGTTCACTATTACCACTACAACAACAACTACTACTACCACTAATTCTACGACTTATGTTGTTGTTGCCAATACTACTATTGCTGCTACTTCTCTGACTATTGCTACTACTATTATTTCTACTACTAGAATAATAACTACTATTGCTAGTTCTACTACTACAACTACTTCTACTACTGCTAATGTTGCTCCTATTGCTACTACATCTGCTACTACTACCACTACAACTACTGCTATTACAACAGCTACTTCTAATATTACTACTTCTACTACTACCACCATTGCTACTGTAGCCACTACTACAACTATTATTGCTACTACTACAACTACTGTTGCGGCTACTACTACTATTACTACTGTTACTACTATAGATAATGCAGCTACTGCTACTACCACTACTATAAGTACTACTACTACTACTACTATTACTGCTAGGACACCTTATCCTGCTTCTACTACTACTTCTGCTACTGCAACTACTACTCGTACAACTACTCGTACTACTACTAATACTACTATTGCTGCTGCTGCGGCTACTGCTACTACTACCTGTACTACCCCTAAAACTCCAACAAGCACCACTGCTATGGCTACTACTACTGCTGCTACTACTACTACTACTTCTACTATGACAACCACTTGTTCTACTGCCACCATTTCTGCTTCTACAACTACTGCTTCCACTACTGCAACTTCTACTACTACTACAACAACTAGTACTACTGTTGTGACTACTGCTACAACTATCACAACTACAGCTATTACTACAACTACTACTATGTTGATACTACTACTGCTGCTGCTGCAAAACTGCAACTTCTACTACAACTATCGCTACAGCTACTACTACTACTACTACTACTACTACTACAATTAAGATTTCTACTACTACCACTACTATTGCTACTTCTACTTTGGCTACTATGACTACTACAGCTTCAACTACTACTACAACCAGTACTACAGTTACTACTTCTGCTACTACTAATAATGCTTCTATTACAATTGCTACTAGCATTACGGCGAATACAACTGCTACTACCACTTCTACTGCTGCAACTATTGCTTCTACTGCTACTACAACTACTACTGCTACTACTACTTCTACCACAACTACTACAATTGCTTCTATTGCTGCTGCAACTAGTGCTTCTACTCCAACTACTACTGCTACTACTGCTTCTACTACTACTCCTACTACTACTACTGCTACTGCAACTACTACCACTACTTCAACTACTACTACGACTGCCACTACTGCTACTACTACTATTATTATAGCTACAACTACTACTTGTGCCACTACAACTGCTACCACTACTGCAACTAGTACTACTGCAATGACTACTTCTGCTACTACTGTTGCAACCACAACTTCTACTACTACCACTACTACTATTGCTACAATGACTACAACAACTTTCGCTACTACTACCGCTACTACTGCTACTACTACTTCTACTACTACTACTCTTACTACTAAAGGTATTCCGACTTCAACAACTCCTAGAGCTACTAATTCTACAATTACTACTCCTATTCGATCTCCTTCTATTATTACTACTCCAAATCTCCCTACACTAACTACATCAACAACAACAACAACTATTACTACCACTACTACTGCTACTACTACTACTTCTACTGCTGCTGTTGCTTCAAATATTACTACTCCTGCTACTACTACTAATACTACTTCTACAACTACTACTATTGCCACTAATAGTATAATTACTACTATCACTATAGCTGCTGCAACTACTATTACTACTTCTAATACTACTACTACTGGTACTACTACTGCTACTAGTACTACTATAATACTAATAATACAACTACTACTATAATTGCTTCAGCAACTACTACTCTTATTGCAACTACTACTGCTGCTACTGCTAAAACTACTACTACTACTACTTCTACCACAACTACTCCAACTACTCACACAACTATTGCCACTACAACAACAACTCCTGCAACTACTACTCCTTCGGCTACCGCTACTCCTACAGCAACAACAATTACTACTACTACAACTGCTACTACTACTGCTACTACTACTACTACACTACTACAACTACTTATACTTCTATGACTACTACTACTACTAATACTACTATTACTACTACTGCTGCTACTATTGTAACTACTGCTACTACTACTACTACTAATACTACTATTACTACTACTATTGCTGCTGCTGTTGCTGCTGTAACAACTACAACCACTACTACTACTACTAATACTATTACTACTACTAATACTACAACTACAACTAATACTACCATAACAATACTACTACTACAACTACTACTTCTCAAAGTACTACTCCAATTGCTACTACTACTGCTGCAACTGCTGCAACCACTACTACAACTACTAATACTACTATTGCTACAACTAGTACTACTACTAGAACTACTACTCCTACTGCTACTTCTACTCCTACTACTACAACTACAACCGCTATTGCAACTACTACACCTACAACTATTGCTACTACTACTGCTGCTGCGACTACTACTACCACTACTACTGCTACAACTACTGCTATTACTATTACTACTCATGCTACTACATGTACTCCTTCTACCGCAACTCCTACAACAACTACTACGGCTACTACTACTCCTACTCCAAATCCTTCTACTACTAATACTACTACTACTACTACCGCTACTGTTATTGCTACTAATATTACTACTTCTTCAACAACCACTAATACTACTACTATGACGACTACCACTACTACTAATACTACTATTATTACTACAGCTGCAACTGCTGCAACTACTACTACTACTTCTACTACTACTAATACTGCTATAACACTATTACTGCTACTACTTCTACAACTACTACTTCTATTGTTACTACGACTGCTGCTACTACTGCAACTGCTACTTGTACCACGACTACTACTCCTGCTGCTACTGCTACACCTCCTACTACTACTACCACAACTACTACTCCTACTACTTTTGCTACAACTACACCTACTACTATTGCTACTACTACTATTACTACAACAACTACTACTACTTCCACCACTACTACTACTCCTATTACTACTACTATGACTCCTACTACAACAACTTCTAATACGTTGAGTGCTAAAGCCACTATAGCTACTGCTACTTCTATTACAACTGCTACTAATACTACAACTACTGCTACTTCTACTACTGCAACTACTGCTGCTGCTGCTTCTACTTCCACAACTACTACGGATGCTACTGCTACTACTACTGCCACAACTGCAGCTACAAATATTACTACTATAACTACTTCGTCTAGTATTACCAATACTATGATTACAGTTGCTACCACTACTATTACTGTTGCGACGACAATAACTACTTCGGCTACAACAACAACTACTACTCCTCCTACAACTACAAGTACTCCAACTAGCACTACCACAACAACAACTACTACTGCTGCTACTATTCCTACTCCCAACTCCTTCTGCTACTACTACTACTACTACAACAACTACTACTACTGCTACTTCTACTACTACTACCACTACTCCTCCTCCTCCTATTACAGCTACTACTACTACTACTACTACTACAACAACAACAACAATAACTACTACTACTACTACTACTACTACTTCTACTACTGCTGCGGTTGCAACCAATATTACTACTACTTCCACATCTACTAATACTAGTTCTACAATTTCTAATACTACTATAACACAACTACTACTGCTATTACAACTTCTACTTTTACAACAACTACTCTTATAGCTACTACTATTATAGCTACTGCTGCAACAACAACTACTAGAACTACTACTAATACTACTATTACTACTACTACTAGTACTACCACAACTACTACTCCTACTACTCCTGCTACTCCAACTACGACAACAACAACTACTACTACAACTGCTACACCTCCTACTATTGCACTACTACTACTGCTGTGGCTACTACTACTACTACAACAACAACAACAACCACTACTACTACTCCTACTGCCACTTCTACTACGACCCCTACTATAACAACTACTACAACTGCTGCTACTGCCACAATTGCTACTACCACAACTGCTACTGCTATTGTTACTACTGCTACTACAACTTCTTCTACTGCTACTACTACAACAACTCCTACTGCTACTACTACTTCTACCGCTATTCCTATTGCTACTACTACTACTACTCTTATCTCTACTCCTACTGCTACAACAACTACTACTGCAACCACTATAGCTACTACTGCAGCTGCTACAACTACCACTACTATTATTGTTGCAATTGCTAATACTATTGCTACTACAGCCATAGCGGCTACTCCTACTACTACTGCTGCTGGTGCTCCTACTACTACTACTTTTCGTACTCCTACTACTCCTACTACTACAACTTCTATTCCGGATGCTATTGTTCTTATCAATACTACTACTACTACTACTGCTACTTCTCCTACTACTACTACTACTGTTTCATCTACTACTACAACAACAACAACAACTACTAGTACTACTACTACAACTACTACTACTACTACTGCTGATGTTACTCCTGCTGCTGCTGCTGCTACTACTACTACTACAACTACTGTTGCTGCTACTACTACTTTTACTACTACTATCACTGCTACAACTACTACTACTATATATACTGCTGCTACTACTACTATCAATACTACAACTACTACTGTTGTTACTACTATTACTGTTATGACTACTTCTCCTATTTTACTACAACTGCTGCTGCTGCTGCTGCTAGTACTACTTCTGCTAACGCTACCCCAATGTCTACTACTACAACTACTACTAGTTCTTCTATTACTACTACTGCTGTCACTACTACTACAACTACCGCTGCTACTACTACTACTACTTCTTTAGCTACTATGACTACAACAACTACTACTACTTCTACTGATACTAATGCTACCACTACTACTAGTTTTACGACTACTGCTCCTACTACTACTACTACTACTCGTACTACTACTAATACTACTATTGCTGCTACTGCGGCTGCTGCTATGGTTGTTGTTGCTGCTACTACTACCTGTACAGGCCCTAAAACTCCTACAAGTACCACCACTATGGCTACTACTACTGCTTCTACTATGATTACCACTTGTACAACTACCACCACTTCTGCTTCTACGACTACTGCTTCCACTACTGCTACTTTTGCGACAACAACTACTACTACTTCTAGTACTACTACTACTATTATGACTTCTGCTACAGCAGTTACGACTATGGCTGTGACTGCACTACTACTCTACTACTACTACTGTAATTAACACTTCTCCTACTATTACTACTATTGCTACTTCTACTTTGGCTACTACGACTACTACTGTTTCAACTACAACTACTAGTAGTACTACAGTTACTACTTCTGCTACAACTAATAAAGCTTCTATTACAACTACTACAAGTATTACGGCGAATACAATTGCTACTATCACTTCTATCGCTACAACTACTACTGCTGCTACTATTTCTACCACAACTACTACAACTACTGCTCGTACTCCTACTACTACTGCTTCTACTCCAACTACTATTACTGTTTCAACCGCGACTACTGCAGCTACAGCTGCTGCTACCACTACTGCTGCTACTGCTACTACTACCACTACTTCTACTACTACTACTACGACTGCTACTACTGCTACCACAACTGTTACTATTGCTAGTATTATAGCTACTGCTGCTACTTGTGCGACTATAATTGCTAACACTACTGTAACTACTACTACATTGACTACATTTTCTACTACTGTTGCTACCACAACCGCTACTACTACCATTACTACCATTGCTACAATGACTACAACTACTTTCGCTACTACTACCGCTACTACTGCTACTACTGCTTCTACTACTACTACTCCCACTACTATAACTCCTACAGCTAATATTTCTGCTACTACTACTCCTATTCCAACTCCTTCTGCTATTAATACTCCAACTCCCGCTACTCCAACTATAATAACAACAACAACTACTACTACTACAACTATTACTACTACTATTACAACTTATGCTGTTGCTGTTGCTTCAAATATTACCACTCTTACTACTACTACTAATACTACTTTTGCAACTATTGCTATCACCACTAATAGTACAATTACTACTACTACAACTACTACTACTACAACTACTGCTGCAACTACGATTACTACTTCTAATACTACTACTACTACTACTACTACTACTACTACTATGGCTACTACTATAACACTAATAATACAACAACTGCTCTTGCTTCATCAACTACTACTCTTATTGCAACTACTACTGCTGCTACTGCTGCAACAACTACTGCTACTACTACAACTACTACAACTACTCATACAACTATTGCCACTACAACTATAACTACTACAACTACTCATACAACTATTGGCACTACAACTACAACTACTACAACTACTACTCCTACTACCGCTACTCCTATAACAACAACAACTACTACTACTACAACTGCAACACCTACTACTACTCGTAATACTACTACACTATTACTACTACTCTTACTTATACTTCTACGACTACTACTACTACTACTAATACTACTATTACTACTACTGCTGCTACTACTGTAACTACTATTGCTACTACTACAATAACTAATACTGCCAAAACAATACAACAACAACTACTACTTCTATAACTACAACTATCGCTACTACTGCTTCTGTAGCTACTACTACTACCACTACTACTACAACTCCAACTACTCATACTACTATTACTATAACAACTACTACTACGACTACTAGAACTACTGCTCCTACTGCTACTGCTACTCCTACTACTACAACTACAACTGCTACTGCAACTACTACACCTACAACTATTGCTACAACTACTGCTGCTGGACTCCTACTGCCACTACTATTGCTATAGCTATTGCTACTGCTATTACTACTCATGCTACTGCAAGTAGTCCTTCTACCGCAACTCCTACAACAACTACTACTGCTACTACTACTCCCACTCAAAATCCTTCTACTACTACTACTATAACAACAACAACAACAACTTCTGCTACTGCTATTGCTACTAATATTACTGCTCCTTCGACTACTACTACTACTACTACTACTACTACAACTACTACCACTACTACTAATACTACTATTATTACTACTGATGCAACTCCTGCAACAACTACTACTACTTCTTCTTCTACTACTAATACTATATAACACTGTAACTGCTACTATTACTGTTACTACTTCTACAACTACTACTCCTATTTCTACTAGGATTGCTACTACTATTGCAACTGCTACTACTACCACAACTACTACTCCTGTTGCTACTTCTATGCCTCCTACTACTACTACCACAACTACTACTCCTACTACTTTTGCAAGAACTACACCTACTATTACAGCAGCTACTACTCCTACTACTACTACTACTACTACTACTACCACTACCAACAGTACTACTCCTACTACTACTTCTACTATGACTCCTACTACAAAAACTGCTACTGCTACTACAACAACTTCTACTACTTTCAGTGCCAAAGCCACTACAGCTACTGCTGCTTTTACTACAACTGCTACCACAACTACAACAACGACAACTACTACTACTGCGACTACTACTACTGCTGCTTCTACAAACACACCTAATAAGGATGGTACTACAACTACAGCTACAACAACTGCTGCTACTAGTACTGCGACTAGTGCTACTGCTTCTTCTACTACGACTACTACTTCTAGTATTACCAAAACTACGATTACTACTGCTACCACTACAATTGCTGCTGTGATGTTAATAACTACTTCCACTACAACAACTACTACTACTCCTACAACAACAACAACTACAACTACTACTACTATAAGAACTCCAACTACCACTACACCAACAACAACAACTACTGCTACTATTCCTACTTAAACTACTTATGCTACTACTACACCTACTGTAACTACTGTTGTTGCTAGTTCTACTACTGCTACTACTACTACTACTCCTCCTCCTATTATTGCTACTGCTACTACTACTACTACTACAATAACAACAACTACTACTATTAATACTACTACCACTACTACTATTCTTGCTGCTGCAGCTACTGCAACTGATATTTCTACTCCTTCCACTTCTACTAATACTAGTTCTACAATTACTAATACTACTATCACAAAACTACTACTGTTATTACAACTACTGCTTCTACAACTACTGCTCTTATTGCTACTACTACCATAGCTACTGCTGCAATAACAACTACTACAGCTACTACTGCTACTACTATTACTACTACTACTGCTACTACCACCACTACTACTCCTACTACAACAACTAATACTACTACTACAACTACTACTCCTATTACTATTGCTACTACTGCTACTACTACTACTACAACAACTACTACTACTACTACTACCACCAACACTACTACTACTCCTACTACCACTTCTACTGCAAACCCTACTACAACAACTACTATAGATGTTGTTGCTGCTACTACAACTGCTACTACTACAACTGCTACTGCTACTATTACTACTGCTGCTACTACTTCTTCTACTGCTGCTACTACTACTACTATTGCTACTCCTACTACCACAGCTACTACTACTGCTACCGCTTCTCCTACTGCTACTACTTCTTCTACTGCTGCTACTACTACTACTATTGCTACTCCTACTACCACAGCTACTACTACTGCTACCGCTTCTCCTACTGCTACTACTACTACTACTGCAACCACTCTTGCTACTACTACTGCTCCTACTATTGCTACAGATACAATAACTGCTACTATTGCAATTGCTACTACTATTGCTACTACTGCTATAGTGGCTGCTCCTACTACTACTGCTACTGTTGCTCCTACTACTACTACTACTTTTGCTACTCCTACTACTCCTACTACAACCACTTCTACTCCAGATGCTGTTGTTCTTGTTAATACTACTCTTACTAATGCTGCTACATCTCCTACTGCTACTACTACTGTTACTACTACTACTACAACAACAATGACTACTACTAGTACTACTAGTACTACTACTACTATAATTTCTACCGCTATTTCTATAACTACTATTACTACAGCAGCTACTACTACTACTACCACTACTGCTGCTCCTACTGCAACTACTACTCCCACTGCTACTACTGCTACTACTGCTGCTATTGCTACTACTACTACTACTACCATTACTATTGCTACTACTACTATTATTACTACAGCTATAGATACTACTGCTACTATGACTACCACTACTACAACTACTACTATTGCTACTACTATTACTTCTACTACTACTGCACCAACTTCAACTACTACTACTGCTGCCGCTACTGCTGCTACTTATGGTACTACTACTACTGCTACTACAACTACTACTCCAACTACTGCTACTACTACTATACTAGTCCAACTACTATTACTACTACAACTACTTTTGCTACTACTACTACTATAAATATTTCCGCTACTGCTACTACTACTAGCGCTATTGCTGCTACTTACACTGCTACTACTACTAGTGCTATTGTTACCACTTTTGCAACTACTAGTACTGTTGCCACTCCCGCTACAGCAACTATTACTGCTACTACGGGTACTACTGCACCTACTACTACTTCTATGGCTACCATTACTGCTACTACTACTGCCACAACTACTAATATCACTACTACTACTACTGCCGCTACTACTACTACTACTCCTACTTCTTTTCCTACTATTTGTATTATTGCTACTACTATAATTACAACTTTTCCAACTAGTAGTACGAGTGCTACTACTACCACTAGAACTAGTACTCATACTACTACTAGTACTATTGCTGCAACTCCTTCTACCGCTACCACTATTATTACTACTACTTCTATTTCTACTTTTGCTATTATTAATACAAATACTAATACTACTGCTACTGCTACTTCAATTGCTGCAACTGCTTTAATAGCTACTTCTATTGCTACTACAGCAATTACTACTTCAATTTCTATAATGACTATTGCTACTCTC
>RXID01021428.1:45378-82545 GCA_005019695.1 Trichopus zeylanicus subsp. travancoricus | reverse complement strand
CCTATTACCACTACTACTACTGCTTCTACTCCTATTACCACTACAACTTTGACTACTACTACTACTGCTGCTGTTGCTACTAATACAACTACTCCTACTCCTTCGTCCACTACAATTACTTCTACCACAACTACTGCTACTGCTGCTACTACTCCTACCACCACAACCACCACCACCACTACTACTACTACTACCACTGCTACTACTATTACTACTACCACCACTACTACTACTATTACAAATTCTAATACTACTACTCCTACTAGTACCACTACTGATACTACTTCTACTACTACTACTGCACCTACTACTACTACTACAACTAATACTACCAACACTGCTACAACTACCACCGCCAATACTATTACTACTACTAGTAAAAACTACTACTACTACTACTTCTACTCCAACTCCTACTCCTATTGCTACTCCAACTACTACTACTACTACTACAACTACTACTACTGCTGATACAACAGTTACTACTACTACTAAAACAACTACTACTAGTACCACTGCTACTACTAATAATACTACTCCAACTACCAAAACCACTACAACAACTAATACTACTACTACTGCTACTATTACTACAACTACTTCAGCTAATACTGCCACTACTACTACTACTCGCACTACTCCAACTACTACTACCACTAAAACTACTACTATTCCTACTGCTGCTGCTGCTGCCTCTGCTACTTCTACAACTACCATTATTGCCACTACAGCTACTAGTATTACTGCTACTACTACAGCTACTACTGCTACTACTGTTACTATGACTACTACTACTACTACTACTACTACTACAACTGTTGCCAGTACTACTACTATTATTGCTACTGCTACTATTTCTACCTCTCCTACTATTATTGCTACTGCTACAACTACTTCTACTACGACTGCAGCTAGTATGACTAGTTCCACTACTGCTACTACTTCTGCTACTACAACTATAAATGCTACTACTACAAATGTTGCTACCCCTACTACTACATCACCTACTACAACTACTACTATAGTTACTACTATTACTATAACTACTACTACTTTTACTACTGCTACTTGAACTACTGCTGCTGCTACTACTACTACTACTACGGCTACTACTACAACTATTACTAGTAGTCGTAGTAGTAGTAGTACTACTACTACTACAACTACTATTGCTACTACCACTACTATTACTACTATACTACTACTATTACTCCTATTACAACAACAACAACAACAATAGCTACTACTACTACTTCTACTACTACTATTTCTACTATAGCTACAGCTACTTCTACTACAACAACAACTAGTACTCGTACTGCAACTATTACTGCTTGAACTACATCTATGACTAATACTACTACTAGTACTTCTATAGCTGCTACAGCTACTACTCCAACTACATTTATAAGTACTACTGCCGCTGCTACTACTACCACTACAACTACACCTATTAGTACTACTACCACTAGAACTACTACTATGTCTACAACTACAACAACTACTACTCCTATTGCATCTAATACTACTACTTCTACTACTACTGCAGCTACTTCTACTACTACTATTACCACCACTACTACTACTATTATTGCTACAACTACTACAACTTCCACTACTACTACTACTGTTGCTGCTACTACTATAATAATAACAACAACTACTACTACTACTACTACTTCTACTACTACTACAACTATGGCTGCTGCTCCTACAGCTACTACTCTTCTACTACTGCTGCAGCTACTAGTACTCCTACTACTGCTGTTATTTCTATTGCTGCTGCTAGTCTTACTACTTCTGCTGCTGCTACTTCAAGTTTTGCTGCTAAAGTTACCACTATTACTATTACTTTTACTGCTACTACTACTGCTACTACTACTAGTACTACTGCTACAACAACAACTACTACTATTGCTACTACAACTACTACTACTACTACTAATACAAATACTACTACTACTACTACTACTACTACTACTACTACTACTACTACTACTACTACTACTACTACTACTACTACTACACTACTCTTGCTACTACAACCCCAACTAATTTTACTACTACTATAACTAATGCTCTATTGCTGCTACTCCTATAACCACAACTTGTATGACAACTACTACTATGACTACTAATACTACTACTACTACTCCTCCTAAAACTACTACGATGACTACTACTACAGCTACTTCAACTACTGCTGCTGCTACTACTACTACTACTACTACTACTACTACTACTACTACTACTACTACTACTACAATTACTACTACTACCACCACCACCACCACCACCACCACCACCACCGCTACTACTACTACTGCTATTACCACCACTACTACTACGACTACTATTCTACTACCACTTCTACTAAGACTACTACTACAACTACTAGTGCTGTTATTTTTGCAACCGCTATAACTACTACTACTACTACTACTACTACTACTACTACAACTCTTAAAACTACTACTATGACAACAACAACTACTACTATTAATACTCGTACACCTCCGTCTACTGCGACAACAACTACTACCTCTACTACTACAAGTACTACTCCTATTACTACTACTATTACAACTACTACTATTACAGCTACTGCTGATATTACTGCTACTAGTACTACTGCTACTACTCCGGGTCCAACTTCCACTATAACCGCTACTACTACTTCCACTACCACTACTACTCCTACTACTTTTATTATTACTACTACTGTTACTCCAAGTACTTCTACTATTACTACCACCACCACTACTATTATTCAAACTACTTCTTCTACAAGTACTACTAGCACTATTCCAACTCCTACAGCTACTACTACTGCTACCACTAGTACTACTTCTACTACCACTACTACCACTACTTTTACTATTAGGATTACTGTTACTACTCCTCTTGCTACAACACCTACAAGTACTGCTACTAATACTTCTATTACTATTATTTTTGCTACTACTACTACTCCTACTACTTCTATTATTACTACTAAACTACTACTAATACTAGTCCTACCACTACTACTACTACTTCTACCACCACTATGTCTACTACTACTATAACCACTACTACGCCTACTTCTTGTACTATTAGCGCTTCTCCTGCCGCTACCACTACTACTACTACAACTACTACTATTGCTACTACTATTGAAAGCACTACTACTCATACTAGTACTACTATGACCACTACAACAACTATTAGTCCTCCACCAACAACTCTTGTTACTCCTACTACTGCAGCTGCTATTACTACTACTATTGTTGTTGTTGCTGTTGTTGCTGCTACTACTACTACTACTACTACAATTCGTACTACTACTACTATTACTACTGCTATTACTACCACTAGTACTACTACTACTACTACTTCTGCTACTACAACCGCTACTACAACTATTGCTACTATTGCTACTCCTCCCACTACCACTACTACGACTTCTGCTGCTACTTCAACTACTCCTACTACAGTACTACTACTGTCACTACTACTATTGTAGCTCCTGCTACTACTATTACTTCTACAACTCCAACGGGGACTGCTACTGCTACAACAGTTACAACTACTACTACTATTGATGCTATTACTATAGTTGCTACTACTACTGCTTGTAATACTAATGCGGCTACTACTACAATTGCTACTGCTACTCCTATTGCTTCAATTGCTGCTGCTACTACGGCTACTACAACTACTCCTGCTACTCTCAATACTAATACTACTCCTGCTACTACTACTCCTATAAGCACTACAACTAATAAAAATTGTACGGCTACTACTACTTCTACTACCACTACTACAACTTTTGCTGCTACTACAACTACTACAACAATAACTACTATTACTACTACTACTACTAATGCTACTACTACTTTTACCACTACTACTAATGCTCGTACAGTGACTAATGCTACTACTATTGCTGCTACTACTACATCTGCTCCTAGTTCTACTACTACTACTACTAGTAGATACTAGTACTACTGCTCCTGCTACTACTCCCCCTACTACTGCTACTAATACTATGACGACCTCTTGGGTACTACTACGCTTGCCGATGTGTTTGATACGACTACTTACACTCCTTACTACTTCTCACTACTACGTACTACTACTGACTCTGTGGTTGCTCCACGAGCTACTATCACTTTCCTCCGACTAATACTTCTAATACTACTACAACCTCTTTCTACTACTACTCAAACTATTGGGGGGTGATGCTACTACGACTGACGTAATGCGACGGCGCCGACTACTGCTTCAACTACAACTTCTTCTTCTTCTTCTTCTACTACTACTACTACTACTTCTCCTACTTCCACTACTATTGCTACTACTACTGCTGCTACTACTACTAGTACTCTTCTACTACTACTATTACTACTAGTATTACTGCTACAACTTCCACTACTTCTACTACTGCTGCTACTATTACTAGTTTTACTGCTATTACTACTACTGGCACTACTGCTACTACTACTAGTACTACCACCACTGCTAGTACTATTGCTACTACTGCTGTTGCTAGTACTACTACTTGTACTACTACTGCAACTGGTACTACCAGTACTACTGCTACTACTACTGCAACGAATACTACCACTGTAGCAACTACTACTACTAGCACTACTATTGCTACTGCCACAACTACTACTACGACTACTACTGCTGCTGTTACTACTACTACTAATACTACTACTACTATGGCTACTGATACTGCTGCTATTACTATTACTACTACACTACTACTGCTAGTGTTGTTTCTGTAGCTATTACAACTACTATTGCTGTTGTGGCTACTACTGCTATTACTACTATTACTACTATTACTACTGCTACTGCTACTATTACCACTACTACAATGGCTACTACTGTTATTACTACTTCTAGTACTATGACTACTACTCCTATGACTACTACTACAACAACTACTACTAGTACTACTACTCCTCCTCCTCCTCCTCCTGCTACTGATGCAACTACTTCTTCCACTATAATAGCTACTACTACTACCGCTGCTCCTACTACTGCTACTACTACTATAGCTGCTAGTACTTGTACTTCTATTACTTCAACTATGACAACTACTATTGCAGCTGCTACTAATGTAGCTTCAACTATTACAACAGCTACTTCTACTACCAAAACTACTACTACGCCTACTACAGCTACCACTACTACTACTACTGATGCTACTAATATTACTACAACTGCTAGTACTTCTACAAATACAACTACTACTCCTACTACTACAAATGCTGCTACTACAACCCCTTCTACTACTACTACTACTGCTACAAATACTACTTTTATTACTTCTCCTACCATGACTACTATTGCTACTACAATTGTAGCTAATTCTACTTCTACTGCTACTACTACTACTACTGCAACTGCTACTACTAATGCTACTACAACTACTACTACTGTTACTGCTCTATTGCTACTATTATTTCTTCTACGACCCCAACTACAACTACCACTACTTCTACAACTAGTCATCCTACTACTACTACTACAGCTACTACTGCTACTACAATTGCTATGACTATTGCTACTACAACAACTACTACCACTACAACTACTATTACCACTATAATAACAACTACTACTACACCTACAATTGATAGTACTACTACTACCACTACAACTGCAACTACTACTATTATTCCTACTTCCGTGAATACTACAATAACTACTACTATTGCTACTGCTCTTACTACCACTAGTGCTGTTACTGCTTCCTCTATTGCTATCGCTAGTACTATTGCTACTATTACTGCTACTACTACTACAACTACTATAACTACTACTACTACCTCTACTTCTACTACTACTGCTTTTGCTATTGCTACTGCTACTACTGCTACTACTACTATTATTTCTACCACTGCTACTACAACTATGACTGTGACAATTACAACTATTGCTACTACTTCAACTTTTATTACTACTACTACAACTAATATTTCTACTTTTACTACTTCTACTACTACTATAGATACTACTACACCTACTACTACTTCTACTCCTACTACTACTGCAGCTACTACTACTGCTCATATGACTACTTCCACTGCTACCATAACTAATACTGCTACCATTACTACTGTCACTACTACTGTACTATACACTTGTACTGCTGTCGCTACTACTACTGCAGCTGCCTCTACTACTATTACTTTTGCTACTATTATGGAAACTACAACAACTACAGTAGTTATAGCTACTATGATTATTAATCCTATTAATACTGCTGCTACTACCAATACTACTACTACTCCTACTGCTACTACTCCTACTACTACTGCAGCTATAGCTACTACAGCTACTACTAGTCCTATTGCTACTAATGGTGCAGATACTATTGCTACTACTCTGAATACTAATACTACTCTTGTTACTACTACTGCTGCTAGTAATACTGCTAATAGCAACATTCATACTTATACTACTACTACTACTACCACTACTATAGCTTCTGCTACTACTATTGGAACTACAACTACCATAATAATTACTACTACTATTGCTGCTATTGCTACAACTACTACACCCACTACTAAAAATGCATCTACTGCTACTAATGCTACTACTACTACCACTATTGCTGCTACTACTGCTACTACTAATAGCCGCAACGGTAATAATAGTAGCAGTAGTCGCAATAGTAATAGTAATAGTAGTTGTATCAACTGCAACAGAAGGAGCAGTAGTAGTATTGGTAGTTGTAGCAATAGTAGCAGTAGTTTGAGTGGAGACAGTTGCAAGAATAGTAGTAATGGTAGTATTTTATTAGTAGTAATAGTAGTAGTAGTAGCAGTTGGAGTAGTAATTGAAGTAGTAGTAATATTTCTAGTCTTAGTAGTAGTAGTAGTGGTAGTAGTAGTAGTTGTCGTAGGGGTAGTAGTATGAGTTTTAGTTGTCTGAGTAGTGGTATTGGTAGTTGTAGTGGCACTAATAGTTGTACAAGTAGGAGTAGTAGTAGCAGCGGTAGTACTAGTAGTAGTACAAGTAGTAGTAGCAGCAGCGGTAGTACCAGTAGTAGTAGAAGAAGTCGTAGTAGTAGCAATAGGAAAAGTAGTAGTAGTAGTATTGGCAATAGTAGAAGCAGTAGCAGTAGTTGCAATAACTGCAGTTGGAAGAAAAGTAGTATTGGCAATATTAGTAGTGCTACGAGTAGTAGTGTAACCATAATAGTAGTTGCAGTAGTACTAGTAGTAGTGTCTACAGGTATAGTAGTAGTAGTAGTAGTATGATAAGTAGTTGGAGTTGTAGCAGTAGTAGTTGTTATAGTACTCATAAAAGTATTAGCAGCAGTAGTAGTAGTGGGAGCAGTAGTAGAAGCAGTGGTGGTAAAAATAATAGTAGTTTTAGTAGTAGTAGTATTAGTAGCCACAATTGTAGTAGTAGTAGTAGAAGTTGCAACAGCAGTAGTAGCAATAGAAGTAGCAGTAGTAGTAATAGTTGCAATAGTAGTTAGAGTGGTAGATGTAGTAGTAGTTGTTGTTGTTGTATTTGTAATAGTAGTATTAGTAGCCGCAATAGTAGTAGTAGTAGTATTAGCAGCCGCAATAGTAGTAATAGTTGTAGTAGTAGTCGTGGTGGCAACAGTAGTAGCAGTACAAACAGTGGTAGTCACAGTAGTAGAAGTACTTGTTCAAGTAGCAGTAGAAGTAGAAGCAATAGTAGCAATAACAGTAGTAGTAGTAGCTATAGCAGTAGCAGTAGCAGTAATAGCAACAACAGTAATTTTAGTAGTTGTAGTAATAGTAGTAGTATTAGTAGTAATAGTAGTTGCAACAATAATAATAGTAGTAGTAGTAGTAGCAGTAGTAATAGGAGCAGTAGTAGTAGTGGTAGTAGCAGTAGGACTAGAAATTGCTGTAGCAATAGCAGCATTATTAGCAGTAGTAGCTGTTGTGGCAGTAGTACTAGCAACAGCTGTAGTAGCAGTAGTAATAGTAGTATTTGTTGTTGTTGTAGTAGCAGCAGTAGTAGCAACAGTAGCAATAGTAGTTGCAGTAGTAATAGTAGCAGTAGTAGTAGTGGTAGTAGTAATAGTAGTAGTATCGGTAGTAGTAGTAGTAGGAGTAGTCGCAAAAGTAGTAGTACTAGTAGCTGCTGCAGTAGTAGTAGTAGCACTTGTAGTTGTTGTAGCAGTAGTAGTTATTGTTATTGTAGTAGCAGTAGCAACAACTACTGTAGTGGTACCAGTAGTGTAGTACCAGTAGTAGTTGTTGTTCTTGCATTAGTAGTAGTTATAGTAACCATAGTAGTAGTAGTAGCAACAATAGTAGTAGTTGTTGTGTAGTACTAAAAGTAGTAGTACTCGTAGTAGTATCAGCAGCAATAGTAGTAGCAGTACTAGTAGTAGTAACAGTAATAGTAGCAGTTGCAGCAGTAGTAATAGCGATCGTAGCAGCAGTTGCAGTAGTGGTGGTAGTTGTAGTAGTAGTAGTGGTAGGAGTTGTTGTAGTTGAAGTAGTAGTAGCAGAAGTAGTGATAGTGGTAACAGTAGTAGTAGTAGTAGTAGTTGTTATTGTCGCAGTAGTAGTAGTAGAAGTAATAGTAGAGGTAGTAGCAATGGTGGTAGTAATAGTAGTTGTAGTAGTTGTAATATTAGCATTTGTAGTGGAATGAGTAGTAACAGAAATCGTAATAGTAGCAGTAGTAGTAGTTTTAGTAGTTGTAATACTAGTATTTGTAGTAGTAGTAGTAGTAGTTGTTGTTGTTGTTGTTGTTGTTGTAGTTGTAGTTGTAGTAGCATTAGTTATAGTAGTAGTTGTAGTAGTAGAGGTAGTAATAGTTGTTATTGTTGTCGTTGTACTAGAAGTTGTTATAGTTATAGTAATAGCAGAAGTAGTAGCAGTAAAAGTAGTAGCAGAAGTTATAACAGTAGTTATAGTAGCAGTAGTTGTTGCAATAGTAGTAGTAGTAGTAGTAATAGTAGTAGCAGTAGTAGCAATAGCAATAGTAGTATTAGCAATAGAAGCAATAGCAACCACAATAGTAGTAGCCATAGTGGTAGTAGTTGTAATAGTTGTAGCAGTAGTAGTTCTAGTAGTGTAGAACTAACAGTAGTAGTCGTACTAGCAGCAATTGTAGTTGCAGTAGTAGCAGCAGTACTATTAGTGGTAGAGTGGTACTTGTTGTAGTAGCTATAGTATTAGCAGGCCTCGTTGTAGTAGCAGTACTCATAGTAGTAGCAGCAGTTGCAGTAGCGAAAGTAGTAGTAGTGGTAGTAGTAGTTGTAGTGCAAGTACTAGTAGCAGAAGTAGTAGTAGTAATAATAGTAGATGTACTATTAGCGAAAGTACCTATTGTAGTAGAAGTACAAGTAGCTGTGGTTGTAGTAGTAGTAGTTGTTGTACTTGTAATATTTGTATTTGTAGTAGAAGGAGTTGTAGCCGAAGTAGTATTTGTAGTGTAGTAGCTGTTGTAGTAGTTGTAAAATTAATATTTGTGTTAGTAGTAGCAGTAGTGTTAGTATTAGTAGTAGTAGTAGCAAAAGTGGAAGTGGTAGTAGTAGTATTAGTTGTAGTAGTAGTTGTAGAAGTAGCAGTAGCATTAGTAGTTGTTGTAGTAGTAATAACAAAAGTAGTAGCAGTAGTAGCAGCAGAAGTAGTAGCAACAATAGTAAGAGTAGTAGAAGTGGTTGCAATAGTAGCAGTAACTGTAATAGTAGTAGTAGTGGTAGTAGTGATATTAGTAGTAGTAGTAATAGTAGTAGTAGTAGTAATAGCAGATGCAGTAGCAGTAGCTGAAGCAGAAGAAGAAGTGGTAGTAGAAGATGTTGTAGTAATTAAATTAACAGCAGCAGCAGCAGCAGTAGTAGTATTAGTAGTAGTAGTAGTAGTAATAGTAGTACTAGTAGTACTAGTACTAGTACTAGTAGTAACAGGAGTAGAAACAGTAGTACAAGTAATAGTAGTAGTAGTAACAGTAGTAGTAGTAACAGTGGTGGTAGTAGCAGTAGCAGCTGTTGCTGTAGTAGTAGCAGTAGCAATTGTGTAGCAGTACTAGCAGTGGTAGTAGTAATAGTAGTAGTAGTAGCAACAGTAGTAGTAGCTGCAGTAGTAGTAGTAGTAGTAGTAGTAGTAGTAGCAGCAATAGTAGTAGTAAGAGTGGTAATAGTAGTAGTAGTAGTGGTAGTAGTAGTAGTAGTAATAGCAGCAGTAGCCGCAGTGGCAGTAGTAATAGTAGTAGCAGTAGCAATAGTAGTTGTAACAACAGCAACAGTAGTAGTAGTTGTAGTTGTAGTAGTAGTAGTTGTAGTTGTAGTAGTAGTAGTAGTAGTAGTAGTGGTAGTAGTAGTAGTTGTTGTGGTAGTATTAGAAGTAGTAGCAATACTATGAGCAGTACTAGCAATAGTAGTAGTAGTACGAGTTGTAGTAGCTATAAGACTAGTTGTAGTAGCAGTTATTATTGTAGTTGCTGTAGCAAATGTAGTAGTAGTAGTTGTAGTTGTAGTAATCGCATCAATAGTAGTAGCACTAGTAGTAGCTGTAGAAGTAGTAGTAGTAGTTATTGTTGTAGTAATAGTAATAGTAATAGTAATCATAGTAGTAGGAATAACAGTAATAGCGGTAGCCGTAGTAGTAGTTGTAATAGTAGTACCAGTAGCAGTAGTGGTTGTAGTAGTGGTAATTATAGTAGTAGTTGTAGTGATAGTAGTGGCAATAGTAGCAACAGCAGCAGTAGTCATAGTTATCATAGTAAAAGTATTAGTAGTAGAAGAAGTAGTAGAAGTAGGAGTAGGTGCAGGAGAGGTAGTAGTAGTATGAGTCAAAGTAGTAGTAGTATTGGTAGTAGGAGTAGTAGCAGTAGTAGTAGTAGTAGTAGCAGCAGCAATAGTAGTAGTAGTAGTAGTAGTAGTCGTAGTGGTGGTAGTAGTAGTAGTAGTAGTTGGTTGTTGTTGTTGTTGTTGTTGTTGTAGGAGTAGTAATAGTAGTGGTCGTTATCATAATAGTAGTAGCAGAAGTAGTGGTGGTAGCAGTCATAGTAGTGGTAGAAGTAGTACCCATAGTAACAGTTGAAGTTGGAGTAGTAGTTGTTGTAGTTGTAGTAGTTGTAGTAATAGTATCAGTAGACATAGTAGTAATAATGCTAATAGTAGTAGCATTATTTGTAGTAGCAGCAGCAGCAAGAGCAGAATCAGTAGTAGCAGCACTAGTAGTAAGAGTAGTAGTAGTAGACATAGTAGTAGTAATGCTAATAGTAGTAGCATTATTTGTAGTAGCAGCAGCAGCAAGAGCAGCATCAGTAGTAGCAGCAGTAGTAGTAAGAGTAGTAGCAGTAGACATAGTAGTAGTAATGCTAATAGTAGTAGCATTATTTGTCGTAGCAGCAGCAGCAAGAGCAGCATCAATAGTAGCAGCAGCAGTAGTAAGAGTATTAGCAGTAGCATTAGCAATATTAGAAATACTAGTAGTAGAAGGATTAGTGGTTGCAGAAGTAGTAGTAGTAATATGGGTAGTAGTAGCGATAGTAGCAGTAATAGTAGTGACAGTCGTAGTAGTGGTGGTGGTAGTAATAGTAGTAGCAGTAGTAGCAATAATAGTAGTGGCAGTAGTTGTAGTAGTAGCAATAGTGGTGGTGGTGGTAGCAGTTGTAGCAGTAGTCGTAGTTGCAATTATAGCAGTAATACTAGTAGCTATAGTAGTAGTTTTATCAGTACTTGCAGTAGCAATAGTAGTAACTATAGTAGTAGTAGCAGTAGTAATACTAGTAGTCTGAGTAGTAGTAGTAGTAGGAGTAGGAGTAGTAGCAGTAGTTATTATTGTTATTGTTATTGAAGTAGCAGTAGCAGAACTAATAGCAATTGCAGTAGAGCAGCAGTAGTAGTAGAAGTAGTACTAGTAGCAGTAGAGGATTAGTAGTAGTTGTACTACTAGTAGTAGAAGTTATAGTATTAGCATTAGTAGTTGCTGTAGTAGTTGTAGTAGTGGTAGTAATAAGAGAAGTAATAGTAGTAGTGGTAGTCGCAGTTGTAGTAGTAGTACTAGTAATGGTAGTAGTAGTAGCAGTAGTTGTTGTTGTTAATAAAGTAGCAGTAGTAGTTGTTGTTGTAGTAGTAGTGGTGGTGGTAATAGTTGTAGCAGTAGTAGTACTTGCAGAAATATTAGCAGTAGTAGTAGCAGTTAGGCGCAATAGAAGTAGTAGTAGTGGTAGTAGTTGTAGCAGTAGTAGTAGTAGTAGTAGCTAGAGTAGCAAAAGTAATAGCAGTAGTAGCTAGAGTAGCAAAAGTAATAGCAGTAGTAGTAATAGTAACAGTAGTCATTTTTGTACTAGTTATTTTGCTAGTAGAGTAGTAGCAGTAGCTGCAGTAGTAGTAATTGTAGTAGTAGCAACAGTAGCAGCAACTGAAGTACTCATAGCAGCAGCCGTAGTAATAGTAGTCGTAGCAGCAATAGTAGCAGTAGTCGTAGTAGTAGCAGTTCTCGCAATAATAGTGGTCGTAATAGCTATAGTAGTATTAGTCGTAGTAATATAAGCATTAGCAGTAGTAGCAATAGGAGTAGTAGTAGTAGTATAAGTAGGAGAAGTAGAGTAGTAGTAGTAGCAGTTGTAATAACATAAGTAGTATTGGTTGTAGTAGTAGCTGTAGTAGTTTTACTAGTAGCAATAGTTGCAGCCATAGTAGTAGTAGCAATAGTGGTAGTTGTAGGACAAATAGTAGTAATATTAGTAGTAGTGTAATAGTAGTACTAGTGGTAGTAGTAGTATTAGTGCGATTGTAGTAGTAGTAGCAATCGAATTACCAATAATAGTAGTAGTACTAGTTTTATTAGTAGCAATAACAGTATAGTGGCAATAGTAGTAGTAGTAGTAGAAGTAGTAGTTGGTGAAGTAGTAGAAGTAGTAGTACTAGTAGTAGTTATAGTATTAATAGGAGTAGTAGTACTAGCAGCAGCAAAAATAGTAGCAACAATAGTAGTATCAATATTAGTAGTAGTTATAGTATTAGAAGTTGGAGTAGTAGAAGTAGCAATAGTAGTTGTTGTATTTGTTGTATTATTAAAAGTTGTGGAGGTAGTTGTAGTAGCAGTAGTATTAGAAGTAGTAAAAGAAAGAGTTGTAGCAGTAGTTGCAACGGTGGTAGTAGTAGTAGTTGTGGTATTGGTAGTAATAGTACTTTTAGTAGTAGTTGTATTAGCAGCAGCAGTAGCAATAGTAGCAGTAGCAGTACTCGCAGTAGTAGTTGTTGCTGTACTAGTAGTACCAGTAGCAGTCGTGGTAGTAGTCTGGGTAGTAGTAGTAGCAGTAGTCGTAGGAGTAGCAGCAGCAGTAGCAGTGGCACTAGTAGTTGTTGTAGCTATAGTAGTACTAGCAGTAGTACTAGTAGTAGTTGTGGTCCAGTAGCCGCAGTGGTTGTAGTACTAGTAATACCTGCAACAGCAGTAGTTGCAGTTGTTGTAGTAGTAGTTGCAGTAGTAGTAATTGTAGTAGTAGTAATTGTAGTAGTAGTAGTTGTTGTAGTAGTTGTAGTAATAGTAGTAACTTTAGCAGTAGGAGTAGCAGTAGGAGTAGTGGTAGTCGTAGTAGTAGTAGTGGTAACTGTAGTAGTCATAGTAGTAGCTATTCTAGTAGTAGTAGCAACAATAGTAAGAGTAGTAGTTGGTGTAACAGTATCAGTAGTAGTATTAGTTGTAATAATAGGAGTAGGTGTGATAGTAGAACTAGTACAAGTTGTTGTAGTAGACGTAGTAGTAGTTGTTGTTGTTGTACCAACCATAGTACTAGTACTAGTAGTTGTAGCAGTAGTAGTTGTAGTAGCGGTAGTAGCAACAATAGAAGTAGTGGTGGTACTAGTAGTCGTAGTAGCCATAGGTGTAGTTGTAGTAGTAGTAGTTGGAGTAGTAGTAGGAGGAGTAGCAGCAGTTGGAGTAGTAGTTATGGTAGTAGTCATAGTAGTAGTAGTAATAGTAGTATTAGTAGTTGTAGTAGTGGTAGTAGTTGTAGCAGTAGCAGTTGCAGCAACAACAAAAGTAGGAGTACTGGGATTACTAGTAGTAGTAATAGTTGTAATAGTACTTGTAAGAGTAGTAGTAGGAGCAATAGTTGTAGTTGTTGTAGTAATAGTAGTTGTAGTTGTTGTAGTAGCAGTTGCGGATGTAGTAACAGTAGTAATAATAGGAGGAGAAGTTGTACTAATGATAGCAGTAGTAGTAGTAGTAGTAGTAGTAGTAGTAGTAGTAGTAGTAGTTTTAGCAGTAATAGTTATAGCAATAGTATTACTAGTAGTAGTAGAAAGAGTACTAGTTGGAGTAGTATTGGTACTAGTGGTAGTAGTAGTAGTAGCAGCAGTAGTAGTAATAGTAGTAGTAGTAGTAATCGTACTAGTATAATACTGGTAGTAGTTGTAGTAGTAGTTGTAGTATTAGTAGCGGTAGTAGTTGCAGTAGTAGCTGTTGTAGTAGTAGCAGTAGTAGCTGTAGTAGCAGCAGTAGTAGTAATCATATTGGTAGTAGTACTTTTACTAGTTGTAGTAGTAGTAGTAATTGTACTGATAGTAGTACTTTAAGTAGTTGTAGGAGTAGTAGCAATAGTAATAGTAGTAGCAGTAGTAATTGTAGTAGTAGTAGTTGCATAGTAGCAGTTGTAGTTGTAGTTGTTGTTGTCATTGTTGTTGTTGTTATTGTTCGAGTAAAAGTTGTAGTAGTAGATATTGTAGTAGAAGTAGGAGTTGGTGTAGGAGTACTAGTAGGAGTGGCAGTAGTATTGTAACCTTAGTAGCGGTGGTAGTAGTAGAGAGAGTATTAGAAGTAATACTTGCAATAGTAGTAGTAGCAGCAGCAGTAGTAGTAGTACAAGTAGTAGTAGCTGTAGTAATAGTTATGGCAATAGTAAGCAGAGTAGTTGTAGTAGTAGTTATTTTTATAACAGTAGCAGTAGTACTAGTAGTCTTTGTAGTTGTAGTGGCAGTAATAGTAGTTGTTGTAGTAGGAGTAGTAGCTGAAGTGGTAGTAGCAGTCGTAGTAGTAGTAGTTATCCTAGAAGGAGCAGTGGTCGAAGTAGTTGTAGTAATAGTAGTAGTAGTAGCAGTTGTAGTAGTTGTGGTTATAGAAGGAGGAATAGTAGTAGTTGCAATTGTTGTTGTTGTAGCATTTATAGTAGTAGTAGTTGTTGTTGTTGTAGTAGTAGTAGAAGTAATAGCTATACTAGAACTAGCAGTAGGAGTAGTAGTAGTTGGAGGAGTAGTAGTAGCAGAAGTAGTAGCATTAGTAGTAGAAGTAGTTGAAGTAGTAGTAGTAGCAATAATAGTAGCAATAGAAGTAGCAGGAGTAGTAGTAGTGATCAGGGAAGTTTTAGTAGTAGAAGTAGTAGCAGCTGTAGTAGTAATAGGAATAGTAGCAATAATAGGAGTAGTGGTAGTAGTAGTAGAAGCTGTAATTGTCGTTGTTGTAATAGTAGTTGTTGTAGTAGTAGTAGTTATTGTTTGTTGTAGTAGTAGTTGTTGTTGTAGTAGTAGTAGCAGCTACTGTAGTTATCGTACTAGGTGGAGGAGTGTATTAGTAGTGGAAGTAGTAGTTGTTGTTATAGCCGTTGTTGTACTAGTAGTACTCCCACTAGTAGTAGTAAGTGTTGTAGTAGCAGTAGAAGTATTAGCTGTTGCAGTAGCAGTAGTGTGTGTAGTGGTAGCAGTAGTAGTAGAAGTTACAGTAGGAGCAACAATAGTAGTAGTAGTAGTAGTGGTAGTAGTTGAAGTTATAGCTGTAGCAGTATCAGTAGTAGTAGTAGCAGTAGTAGGAGTAGTAGTAGTAGTAGTAGTAGTGTGTGTAGTTGTAGCAGTAGTACTACTAGTTGTAGTAGTAAGTGTAGTAGTAGGAGTAGTAGTTGTACTAGTAGTAGATGTAGTAGTAGTAGTAGTAGTAGTAGTAACAGTAGTTGTAGTTATAGTAGTAGTAGTTGTTGTCATAGTAGTAAGTTGTTGTACTTGTAGTAGTAGTACTAGTTGTAGTTGTAGTAGTTGTTGTAGTAGAAGTAGTAGTAGTAGTAGTTGTAGTAGAAGGAAGAGTTGGTGTAGGAGTAGTAGTTGTTGTTGTAGTAGTAGGATTTGGGGTAGTTGTAGTAGTAGTACTAATAGATGTAGTAGTTGTGGTAGTCGTGGGAGGAGGAGTAGTAGTCGTGGTAGTAGTGGTTGCTCTAGCAGTAGTGGTAGTAGAAGTAGTAGTTGTAGTATTGGTAGTAGTAGTAGTGGTAGCAGCTGTAATAGTAGTCAAAGTAATAGCTATAGTAGTAGTAGCAGTGGGAGTAGTAGTAGTAGTAGCGGAGTAGTAGTATTTGTAGTAGGAGAAATTTTAGTAGTTATAGTAGTAGCACGAGTAGTAGCGGTAGTAGTAGTAGTAGTAATAATAATAGTAGTAGCAGCAGCAATAGGAGTTGTACTAACAGTAGTGGTAGCAGTAGTAGTTGTAAAGATAATAGTTATAGTACTAGTTGTAGTTGTGGTAGTAGTAGTAGTTATTGTAATAAGGGTAGTAGTAGTAGCTGTAGAAGTAGCAACAGCAGCAGCAACTATAGAAGCAACAACATCTGCAGTGGTAGTAGTGGTAGTAGTAGTACTAGTACTAGTAATACAAGTAGAAGTAGTAGTTGTTGTTGTTGTAGAAGGAGCAAGAGTTGGTGTAGTAGTAGCAATAGTAGTAGTAGTTATTATTGTTGTTGTAGTAGAGGGAGTAGTTATAGTAGAAGTTGTTGTAGTTGTAGTAGGAGTAGTAGTAGTAGTAGTAGCAAAAGTAGTAGTTGTGGTAGTACTGTGAGGAGTAGTAGTTGTTGTTGTTGTTGTAGCAGCAGAAGCAGTAGTAGTAATAGTGGTGGTAGTAGTAGTAGTAATGGTCGTAGTTGTAGTAGAAGTGGAAGTGGTAGTCCTGGTAGTAGTAGCAGTATAAGTAGTAGTAGTAGCCTTAGTAGTAGTTACTATAGTTGCAGAAGTAGTAATGAAAGTATTATCGGCAGTAGTAGTAGAATAATCTAAAGTAGTACAATAGCAATAGGAGTAGTAGTTGAGGTAGTAGGAGTAGTAGTAGTTATAGCAGTAGTAGCGGTAGTAGTAGTAGTAGATGTAATACCCATTGCTGTATTAGTAGTAGTAGTATTAGTACTATTTGTAGTAGTTTTAGTAGTATTTGAAGTAGTAGTACTAGGATTAGTAGTGCTAATAGTAGTGGTAGTATTAGTAGTAGTAGTAGTAGCAGCAGCAGTGGTAGTAGTAGCTAGTGGAGGAGGAGTAGTAGTAGTTGTTGTCGCAATAGTTATTATCGCAGTAGTAGCAGTAAGTGTTGATGTAGTAGTAGTTGTTGTAGCAGTAGTCATAGTTGTTGTAGCAATAGGAGTAGGAGTAGTAGTAGTTGTTGTTGTAGAAGTTGTAGCAATAGTAGGAGTTGGAGTTGTAGTAGTAGTACTAGTAGGAGTAGTAGCAGTAGAAGTAGCAGTAGTAGTAGTAGTAGTAGGCGTTCTAGTACTAGTAGTAGTAGTAGCACTAGTAGTAGTTGTTGTTGTTATGGAAGTTGTTATTATAGCAATAATAGTAGTAGTCGTAGTAGCAGCTATAGTAAGAGTTGTGGCAGTACCATGACTAGTTGTAGTTGTAGTAGTTATTTTAACAACAACTGTAGTAGTAGTGGTAGTTGTTGTAGAAGTAGTTCTAGTAGTTGTAATAGTAGTAGAAGTGGTTGTTGTTGTAGTAGTAGCAGTAATAGTAGTAGTAGTAGTAGTATCAATAGCGGTAGTAGTAGTAGAAGTAGTTGTAGCAGTAGTAGTAGTAGTTGAAGTAGTGTGAGTTTCAATAGTAGTCGTAGTAGTAGTAGTAGTAGTAGTAGTTGAAGTAGTGTGAGTAGCAATAGTAGTAGTAGTAGTAGTAGAACTTTTAGTAGTTGTACTATTAGCAGTAGTAGTATTATTTGTAGTAATTGTAGTAGTTGTAGGACTAGTAGTGGCATTAGTAGTAGTAGTTATAGTAGTAGTGTAGTAACAGTAGCAATAGTAGTAGTAGTAGAAATAGTAGTTGTAGCAGCAGCTGCAACAATAGTTGTACTAGTAATAGTAATTATAGTAGTAGTCATAGTAGTAGCAGTAGTACTCATTGTGGTACTAGAAAGTGTAGTGGTTGTAGTAGTTGTTATCATTGGAGCGACAGTAGCAGCAGTTGTAGTACATGTAGTAGTAGTAGTTGTTGTTGTTGCTGTAGTAGTTGTAGTAGTAGTAGAAGTAGTAGCTGTAGTATTAGTAGCAAAAGGAGAAAAAGTAGTAGCAGCAGTAGTAGTAGTTGTTGTTGTAGCAGTAGTAGTAATAGAAGTAGTAGCAGTTGTGGTAGTAGCATTAGTTGAAGCGGTAGTAGTCGCAATAGTAGTAGTAGCTGTAGTAGTTGGAGTAGTAGTAATGGATGTAGTAAGGGATGTTTTCGTAGTTGTAGCTGTAGCGGAAGTAGTAGTAGTAGAAGAAGTAGTAGTTATAGCAGCAATAGTTGTACTAGTAGGTGGAGTAGTAATAGTAGTGGTAGTTGTTGTTGTAGTAGTACTAGCCGTAGTAGTAGTAGTAAGTGTTGTATTAGTAGAAGAAGTAGCAGCAACAATAGTAGCAGTAGTAGCAGTAGGAGTGGAAATAGTAGTAGTAGAAGTAGTACTAGTACTAGTACTAGTATTAGTTGTAATAGAAATAGTACTACTAGTAGTTGTAGGAGTAGTAGTGGTGGTAGAAGTAGCAACAACACTAGTTGTAGTAGCAATAGTAGCGGTTGAAGTTGTTGTTGTAGCTATAGTAGTAGTAGTAGTAGTAGGAGTAGTAGTAGAAGTAGCAGTAGGAGTATTAGTAGTAGTTGTTGTAGTAGTAGTATTGTAGTAACAGTAACAGTAGGAGTAGTAGTAGAGGTAGTAGTAGAAGTAGTACTTGCAATAATGACAGTAGTACTAGTAGTAGTATTAGTAGGTGTAATCATAGTAGTAGTATCAATTGTTGTTGTAGTAGCAGGAGTAGCAGTAGAAGTAGTAGTAGCAGCAGGAGTAGTAGTAATAGTAGTAGTAGTACCTATAGTAGCTGTAGTAGTAATAGGAGTAGTAGTAGTAGGGGTAGTTGCACTCGTTGCAGCAGTAGTAGTAATAGTAGCAGTGGTAGTTGTAGCTGTAGGAATAGTAGTAGTAGGAGCAGAAGTAGTTGGAGAAGTTGTAGTAGTAGAAGAAGTAGTAGTGTTAGTAGTAGCAGTATTAGTTAAAGTAGTAGTTGTAGCAATAGTAGTAGCAGTACAAGTAGCCATAGTAGTAATAGTAGTAGTAGGGGAAATTTTATTATTAGTAGTCGTAGCAGTAGTAGTAGCAGTTGTAGTAGTAATAGTAGTAGTAGGAATAATAGGAGTAATGGCAATAGTAGTAGTACAAGCTGTAATAGCCGTTGTTGTAGTAGTAGTTGTAGTAGTAGTAGTATCTGTAGTAGTTGTTGTAGTAGTAGTTGTAGTAGTAGCTGTAGTAGTGGTTTTGGTAATAGTAGGCGGCATAGTTGTAGTAGTAGTTATTTTTATAACAGCAGCAGCAGTACTAGTAGTCTTTGTAGTTGTAGCGGTAGTAACAGTAGTTGTTGTTATAGGAGAAGTAGTAGCTGAAGCGGTAGTAGCAGTAGGAGTAGTGGAAGTAGCAGTCGTACTAGTAGTAGTTATCCTAGAAGGAGTTGTGGTCGAAGTAGTTGCAGTAGTAGTAGTAGTTGTGGTAGTAGTAGTAGTAGCAGTAGTAGTTGTTGTGATTGTAGGAGGAGGAATAGTAGTAGTTGTAATTATTGTTGTTGGAGCATTTGTAGTAGTAGTAGTAGTTGTTGTAGTAGTAGTAAGAGAAGTAGTAGTTGTACTAGAAGTAGCAATAGGAGTAGTAATAGTTGGAGAAGGAGTAGTAGTAGTAGTAGTAGTAGTTGTTGAAGTAGTAGTAGTAGCAATAGTTGTAGTAGTAGAAGTAGAAGGAGTAGTAGTAGTAGTCAGGGATGTTTTAGCCGTAGAAGTAGTAGCAGTAGTAGTAGCAGTTAGTAGTAATAGAAATAGTAGTAATAATAGGAGTAGTGGCAGTCGTAGTAGTAGAAGCTGTAATAGCCATTGCTATAATAGTAGTAGTATTTGTAGTAGTAGTAGTAATAGTTGTAGTAGTAGTAGCAGCTGCTGTAGTTGTCGTACTAGGTGGAGGAGTGTATTAGTAGTGGAAGTAGCAGTTGTAGTTGTAGTAGTTGTTGTAGTAGCAGTACTTGCACTAGTAGTATTAAGTGTTGTAGTAGTAGTAGAAGTATTAGTTGTTGCAGTAGTAGTAGTAAATGTAGTGGTAGTAGTAGAAGTTGTAGTAGCAGCAACGATAGTAGTAGTAGTAGCAACAACAGTTAAAGTTATAACAATAGCAGTACTAGTAGTAGTAGTTGTAGTAGTAATAGTAGTACTAATAGTAGAAGTAGTAGTAGTAGTAGTGGTAGAAATTGTTGTTGTAGCTATAGTAGTAGTAGGAATAGTAGTAGTAGTAGTAGAAGGAGCAGCTGTAGTAGTAGTAGTAGTAGTAGTAGCAGTAGTAGTATAAGCAGCAGCTACAGTAGCAATAGTAGTAGTAACAGTAGTCGCAGTAGTAGGAGCACTACTAGTAGTACCATAGCTATTGTGGTAGCAGTAGTAGTTGAAGTTGTAAGAGTAGCAGAAGCAGAAGCAGTAGTAGTTGTAGCAATAGTAGTTGTAGTAGTAGTAGTAGCAGTTGTAATAGTTGTAGTAGTTGTAGCAATAGTAGTAGTAGTAGTAGTACTAGTAGTAGCAATAGTAGTAGTAGAAGTAGTAGTAGTTCTTGTTATAATAGTAGTAGTAGTAGTTGAAGTAGTAGTAGTTGTACTAGTAATGGCAGAACTAGTAGTAGTTGTTGTTGTTGTTGTAGTAGTAGAAGGAGGAGGAGTTGGTGTAGGAGTAGTAGTTGTTGTTGTAGTAGGAGTCGGATTTTGGGTCGGAGGAGTAGTAGTAGTAACAGAAGTTGTAGTTGTGATAGTAGTGGGAGGAGGAGTAGTAGTAGTATTGGTAGTAGTGCTCGTACTAGTAGTAGTGGTAGTAGTAGTAGTGGCAGTAGAAGTTGTAGTAGTAATAATGGTAGTAGTAGTAGTGGTGGTAGTTGTAGTAGTAGTAGAAGTAGTAGCTATAGTAGTAGTAGGAGTAGGAGTAGTAGTAATAGTAGCGGAGTAGTAGTAGTCATAGCTGGAGAAATTTTAGCAGTTGTAGTAGTAGCACGAGTAGTAGTAGTAGTGGTAGTAGTAGTTGTTGTTGTAGTAATAGTAGTAGTAGCAGTAATAGGAGTTGTAGTAACAATAGTAGTAGCAGTAGTAGTTGTAAAAGTAGTAGTACTAGTAGTAGTGTTAGTAGTAGTGGCTACAGAAGTAGCAACAACAGCAGCAGCAGTAGTAGTGGTAGTAGCAATAGTAGTACAAGTAATACTAGTAGAAGTAATAGTAGTAGTTTTTGTAGAAGGAGCAGGAGTTGGTGTAGGAGTAGCAGAAGCAGTAGTAGTTGTAGTTGTTGTTGTTGTAGAAGGAGTAGTTGTAGTGGTAGTTGTTATAGTTGTAGTAGTAGAAGAAGAAGAAGAAGTAGTAGTAGTTATGGTAGTAGTGTGAGGAGCCGCAGTAGTAGTTGTTGTTGTAGTAGTAGAAGCAGTAGTAGTAATAGTGGCAGTAGTAGTAGTAGTAATGGTTGTAGTTCTAGTAGTAATGGAAGTAGTAGCTATGGTAGTAGTAGCAGTAGGAGTAGTAGTAGTAGGAGGAGGAGGAGTAGTAGCCTTAAGAGTAGTAGTAGCAGTAGATGCAGTAGTAGTAATGAAACTAGTATCAGTAGTAGTAGTAGAATAATCCGAAGTAGTACTAGTAGCAACAGGAGTAGTAGTAGTAGCTGTAATACCCATTGCTCTTGTAGTAGTAGTAGTATTCGCAGTATTTGTGGTAGTTCCAGTAGCATTTGAAGTAGTAGTACTAGCATTAGTAGTAGTAGTAGTAGTATTAGCAGCAGCAGTAGTAGTAGTAGCAGCAGCAGTTGTTGTAGTAGTAGATGGAGGAGTAGTAGTAGTTGTTGTTGTTGTAGTAGTTAATGTCACAGTAGTAGTATTTGTTGTAGAAGTAGTCATAGTTGTTGTAGCAGTAGGAGTAGTTGTAGTAGTAGTAGTAGAAGTAGTAGCAGAAGTAGCAGTTCGAGTGGTAGTAGTTGTAGTAGTAGGACTAGCAGCAGTTGTAGTAGTAGGACTAGCAGTACTAGTAGTAGTTGTTATTGTTTTAGTAGTTGTTATTATAGCGATAGTAGTAGTCGTAGTAGTAGGAGTAGTAGTCGTAGTAGTAGCAGTAGTAGTCGTAGCAGTAGTAGTATTAGTAGTTGTTGTCATTGAACAGTAGCAGTATTATTTGTAGTAACAGTAGTAGTGGTTGGAGTAGTAGTAGTCGTAGAATTCGCAGTAGTAGTTGTGGTTGTTAGTCTGTCGTAACAGTAGTCTTGAGTAGTTGTATAGGTTAATTTAGTTAGTAAGTAGTAGTTGCATAGACCGCAGGCAACTAGTTGTAGTAGTCGTAGTAGTATTCTAGTAAGTAGTAGTAGTCGTTAGTAGAGTAGTAGTCTGTAGTAGTAGTCGTAGTAGCAATTGTAGCCATAGGTGCGTATAGTAGGAGGAGATGTCGTGTAGTCGTTAGTAGTTGTTATTTTAACGACAACAGCAGTAGTAGTGGTAGTGGTTGTAGAAGTAGTTGCAGTAGTTGTAATAGTAGTAGAAGTGGTTAGTGTAGTAGTAGTAGGAGGAGTTGGAGTAGCAGTAGTAGTAGCAGCAGTAGTGGTAAAAGTAGTTGCAGCAGCAATAGTAGTAGTTGAAGTAGTAGGAGTAGCAATAATAGTAGTAGTAGTAGTAGTAAAAATAGTAGAGTAGTAGTAGTTGTAGTAGTAGTGTAGTAATAGTAGCAGTAATAATAATAGTAGAAGTAGTTGTTGCTGTTGTAGCAGTAGCAGCAGTAGTAGTTGTACTACTAGTAGTAATTGTAGTAGTTTTTATAGCAGTAACAGTAGTACTCGTTGTGGTAGTAGAAGGTGTCGTGGTTGTAGTAGTTGTCATTGGAGCAGCAGCAATTGCAATTGTAGTACTGGTAGTAATAGTTGTAGTTATTGTTGTTGTAGTAGTTGTAGTAGTAGTAGAAGTAATAGCTGTAGTAGTAGTAGCAATAGGAGCAAAAGTAATAGCAGTAGGAGTAGTAGTTGTTGTTGTAGCTATAGTAGTAGCAGAAGTAGTAGCAGTTGCGCTTGTAGCATTTGTTGAAGTAGTAGTAGTAGCAATAGTAGTAGTAGTTGGAGTAGTTGGAGTAGTAGTAGTGGAAGTAGTAGGGGAAATTTTCATAGTTGTAGCAGTAGCGGAAGTAGTAGTAGTAGAAGAAGCAGTAGTAGCAGCAGCAGTATTTGTAATAGTAGGTGGAGTAGTAGTAGTAGTAGTAGTGGTGGTGGTGGTGGTGGTAGGAGTAGTAGTACTAGTAGTAACATTAGTAGCAGTAGTAGTAGTAGTAGCTATAGTAGTAGTACTATAAGTAGTTGCAGTAATAACAATAGCAGCAGCAGTAGTAGTAGCAGTAATGGTAGTAGTAGCTATAGTAGTAGTAGTGGTAGTAGTAGTATTATTATTAGGAGCAACACTAGTAATAACAGCAGTTGCCATAGTCGAAGTTGTAGTATTAGTAGTAGAAGCCATAGTAGCAATAGTAGTAGTAGTAGCAGCAACTGCAGTATTAGTTGTTGCTATTGTAGTAGCCTTATTAGAAGTAGTAGTAGTAGTAGCAGTTGTAGTAGTAGTATTAGTAGTAGCAGAAGTAGCGGTAGTTGTAGTAGTAGTTGTTGTACCAGAAGTAGTTGTAGTTGTAGTAATAGTAGAGGTAGTACTAGTAGCATTAGGACAGTAGTAGTAGTAGTAGTAGTAACAGCAGTAGTCCAAGTAGTAGTAGTAGTAGTAGAGGTTGTAGAAGATGTAGTAGTAGCAGTAGTAGTTGTAGTAGTGGTCAGTGAAGTAATAGTAGTAGTATCAGTAACAGTAGTGGTAAGAGTTGGAGTAGTAGTAGTAGTAATAGTAGTAGTAGTAGTAGTAGAAGTTATTGTTGTAGCAGTTGTAGCAATTTTAGTAGTCGTAATAGTAGTAGCAGTAGTCGTAATAGTAGTAGCAGTAGTAGTAGTAGAAGTACTTGTTGTTGTAGTGTCCGCAGTTGTAGCAGTTTTAGTAGTATTAGTTGTTATAATTATTGTGGCAACAACACTATTAGTAGTAGCAGTAGTAGTAGTTGAAGCAGTAGTAGCAGTTGTAGCTGTAGTAATAGTAGCAGTTGTTGTCGTAGTGATAGTAGTAGTAGCACTAGCAGCTGTAGTAAGAGTAAAAGTTATTATACTAGTAGTGTTAGTAGTAACAGCAGTAGTAGTAGTTGTTGTAGTAGTAATAGTAGTGATAAAAGCAGCAGTAGTAGTAGTAGTAGCTGTGGTAGTAGTTGTAGTTGTAGCAGTAGTTGTAGGAGTTGTAGTAGTAGTGGTGTTGGTAGAACTAGTAGTAGTAGTAGGAGAAGTTGGGCTGTAGCAGTGGCCATAGGAGTAGTTCTCGTAAGGGTGGAAGTACGAGTAGCTGTAGTGGTACTAGTAGGAGAAGTACTAGTAGCGGCTATAGCAGCAGCAACAATTGTAGAAGTAGTAGTAATAGCAGTAATGGAAGTAGTAGCAGTTGTAGCAATTGTACTAGTAATAGTCGTTGTAGTAGTAGTAGCAATAGTAGCAATAATAGTAGTAGTACTAATTATAGCAATAGTTGTAGAAGTAGTTGTAGCAATTGTAGTTGTGGCAGTAGTAGCAGCAGTAGGCGAAGTAGTAGAAATAGTAGTACTTGTTGTAGTAGTATGAGAAGTAGTAGTAGTAGTAGAAGTAGTAGTGATAATAGTAGCACTAGTAGTAGCAGTTACTGTTATTGTTGTTGTTGTTGTAGTAGTAGTAGCAAGAGTATTACTAGTAGTAGTAGCATTAGTAGTAGCAGCAGTAGTAATAGTAGTAGTACTAGTACTAGTAGTCGTAATAGTAGTGGTGGTAGTGGTAGGAGCAGTAGTAGTGGTAGTAGTACTACTACTAGTAGTAGTTGTTGTTGTAGTACTATTAGTAACATAAGTAGCAGTAGTAGTAGAAGTAGTTGTAGTAGTTGTTGTTGTAGTAGCAGCAATAGCAACAGTAGTAGTAGTAATAGTAGTGGTAGCGATAGTAGTAGTTGTAGTAGTAGAAGTAGGAGTTGTAGCATGTGAAGTACTAGTAGTAGTAGTTGTAGTAGTAGAAGTAGTAGTCGTAGTATGTGATACTAGTAGTAGTAGAAGTAGTAGTCATAGGTGTACTAATAATAGTAGTCGTAGTAGTAGTTATTGTTGTTGTGGTAGTAGTAGTTGTTGTAGTAGTAGCATTAGTATTAGCAGCAGCAGCCTCAACAGTAGTAGTAGCAGTAATAGTTGTAGTAGTAGTTATTGCATTAGGAGTAGTAATATTAGTAACAGTAGTAGTAGTAATAGCATTAGTAGTGCTAGAAGTAGCAACAATAATAGCAACAATAGTAGTAGCAGCAACAACAATAACAGTAGAAGTAACAGTACTATTTATTGTATTGTAGTAGCGAAAGTAGTAGTAGTAGCTGTACTAGAAGTAATAGCCACTACTGCAGTTGTAGTACTAGTAGTAATAGCAGCAGCAGTTGTCGTAATACAGTGGTTATTGTTATAGCAAAAGTTATTGTCGTAGTAGTAGCATAAGTTGTAGTAACTGTAGTTGCTATAGCAGTAATAGAAGTAGTAGTTGTTGTAGTAGTCGTAGAGGCAGTACTAGTAGCATTAGTGTAGTAGTAGTAGTGGTAGTGGAACTAGTAGTAGAATTAGTAGTCGTAGATGTAGTAGTAGATATAGTAGTAGTAGCAGTTATAGTAGTAATCGGCGAAGTAATAGTAGTAGTAGTAGTAGCGTTAGGAGTAGTTGCAGAAGTTGTTGTAGTAGTAGCATTCGTAGTAGTTGTTGTTGTAGTAGTTATAGTAGTAGCAGTTGTTACAGTAGTTGTAGTAGTAGCACTATTAGTAGTAGCAGTAGTAGCAGTAGAAGCAGCAGTAGTAGTAGTAGCAATAGTAGAAGTAGTAGCAGTAGATGTTGTAGCAATAGTACTAGTAGTAGTAGTAGTAGTAGTAGTAGTAGTAGTAGTAGTAGTAGCTATAGTAGTAGTAGCATTAATAGTAGTAGTGACAGTAGAAGTTGTTGTACTAGTAGTGTTAGTAGTAGCAGTGGTAGTAGTCGTAGCAGGAGTAGTAATAGTAGTAGTAAAAGCAGTAGCAGTAGCATTCGCAGCCGCAGCAGTAGCAACAGTAGGAGTAGTTATACTAGTAGTAGAAGTAGTAGTAGCACCAGCAGCAGTTGTAGCAGCGATAGTATTAGCAGTAGTAGTCATAGTAGTAGTAGTAGTAATCGAAGGAGAAGTTGAGTAGTAGCAGTAGCCTTAGTAGTAGTAGCAGCAGTAGTAGTAGTAGTAGTAGGAGTAGTAGAAGTAATAGTAGCGGTAGTATAGTAGGTGAAGTAGTAGTAGTTGTTGTAGCAGCAACAACAGTTGTTGAAGCACTAGTAGTAGTAGTAGAAGTAGCAATAGTTGCTATTATAGCTGTAGTAGCAGTAATAGTAGTAGTACCAGTTGTAGTGGGAGTTGTAGAAGTAGTTGTAGTCATTGTAGTTGTGGCTATAGTAGTCGTAGTAGGCGAAGTAGTAGTAGTGTTAGTAGTAGTAGAAGTAGTAGTAGTAGTAACAGCAGTACTGTTAGTAGTAGTAGAAGCAGTAGTAGCAGTAGCTGTAATAGTGGTAGCAATTGCAGTAGTAGTAGTAGGATAAGTAGTACTAATAAAAGTAGTACTAGTTGTAGTAGTAGTTATTGTTGTTGTTGTTGTAGTAGTTGTAGGAGTAGTAGTTGTAGCAGTTGTTGTAGTAGTAGTGGTTGTTGTCACAGCTGTAGTAGTTGTAGTAGTTGTAGTAGCAGTAGCTGTAGTAGTAGCAATAGTAGCAATATCGGTATTATTAGTAGTAGTTATAGTAGTAGTAGTAGTCGTAGTAGAAGTTGTAGCACTAGTAGTGTTAGTAGTAGCAATAGTAGTGGTAGTAGCAAGAGTAATAAGAGTAGTAGCAATGGCAGTAGCAATAGTAGATGTAGTAGTAGCAGCTGCTGCAGCTGTAGTGGTAGTAGTAACAATTGTAGTATTAGTAGTAGTAGCAGTATCGGTAGTGGTAACGATACTAACAGTAGTAGCCATAGGAGAAGTAGTAGTGGTAATAGCAGTAGCAGTAGTACATATAGTAGCAGTAGTAGAAGTAGTAGTAGTATAGCACTAGTATTATTAGTAGCAGTAGGAGTTGTAGTGGCGGTAGTAGTAGTCATAGTTGCAAAAGTTGTAGGAGTAGTAGTGGTGGTAGTAGTAGTCATAGTAGTATCATTAGTACTAGTAGTAGCAGTTGTAGTAATATTAGTAGTAGTGCAAGTAGTAGTAGCAATAGTAGTAGGAGTATTACTCATAGTAGTAGTAGCCGTAGTAGCATCAGTACAATTATAGTAGCAGTAGTGCTAGTAATAGCAGCAGTCGTAGTAATAGTCGTAGTAGGAGTAATTGCAGAAGTAATTGTAGAAGTTGTAGTAGCAGCAGTAGTAGTAGTAGTAGTAGTAGTAGTAGTACACGTAGTAGTATAGTAATTATAAAAGTAGCAGTTGGAGTAGCAGTAGTAGTAGCACTACTAGTTGCAGCAGTAGTAGTAGTAGCAGCAGCAGTTGTAGTGGTAGTCGTAGTAGTAGTAGTCGTAGTAGTAGGAGCAGCAATAGTAGTAGCAATAGTAGTATTGGTAGTTGTTGTTGTAGTAGTAACAGCAGTAGCAGTAGTGGAAGTAGTCGGAGTAGTAGTAGTAGTAGTAACCGCAGTAGCCACAGCATCAGGAGTTGTAGTAGTAGAAAAAATAGTAGTAGTAGTAGTAGTAGTAGTAGTAGTGGCAGTCGCAGTAGCAGTAGCTATAGCAGTAGCGGTAGTAGTAGTAGTAGTAAAAGTAGTAGTAATTATAGTATTAGTAGTCGTAATAGTTGTAGTATAAATTGTAATATTAATAGTAGTAGTAATAGTGGTAGTAGTAGCAACAGGAACAGTAAAAGTAGTAGCAGTAGTAGTACTAGTAGTAATAGTAGTAGTAGTAGTTGTAGTAGTATTATCAATAGCAATAGTAATAGTAGTAGAAGCAGTAATGGGAGCAGTAGTTGTAGTAATCAGAGTAGTTGTAGTTATAGTACTAGTAGTAATAGCAGCAGTAATAAAAGTAGCAATTGTAGAAGCAATAGTTGTAGAAGCAGTAGTTTTAGTAGCAATAGAAGCAGAAGTTGGAGTTGTAGTGGTTGTACTACCAGTAGTAGTAGCAGTGGAAGTAGTAGTCGTAATAGTTGTAATAGCAGTAGCAGCACGAGTAGTAGTAGTTCTAGCAGTAGTAGTAGTGCTAGTACTTGTAGCGACAACAGCAATAGAAGTAGTAGTAGTAGTCATGGTAGTAGAAGTAGTAGTAGTGGCAGTAGGAGTAGCAGTTGCATAAGTAGAAGTAATAGGAGTAGTGGTAGTAGTAGCAATAGTTGTAGTTGTAGTTGTAGTAGTAGTAGCGGCTGTAGAATTACTAGTACTAATCCTAATCGTACTTGTGCTACTATTACTACAACTCCTACTCCTACTACTACTACAACTACAACTACTATCACTTCTACTACTACTGCTACTATTATTACTACTTTTACACCAATTCCTTCTCTTGCTACTACTACTACTCTTGCTCCTGCTACAGATACTCCTTGTCCTGTTGTTGTTGTTGCTGCTACTACAACGTCTGCTATTGTTGTTGCTGCTACTTCTACTGCTACTCCTACTACTAAAACTAATAGTACTACTACTACTATTAGTCCTAGTACTACTTGTCTTACGACTACCACTACTACTACTACTACCACTGCTGCTATTACTACAATTGCTACTACTACTACTCCAAATCTACTATTGCTACTGCTGCTACTACTTCTATTACTACGAACACTACTACTACTCTACTGCTTCTACTACTACCACAACTACTAATACTAATACAACTACTACTCTTTACTCCCCACCACGCTTCTGTTGTGGAGTTGGCTGAAAGGCACCCGTTCGCTGAGTTGAGCTAAGAGTGAGACGAACCGCTCGGTCTAGTCGCTCATCAATCTGCTGAATCGTCGGGTACCATTGGGCCCAGAATTTTTTAGTCTTCCGTAGTCATAGGCACTCCTTTGTGTTTGTAGAGTGCATCTCCTGGAGTTGAATTAGTGCTGCTAGGGCTTCGTGGGCAGCATGCTGCTCCAATTGTTTGATGTCACTGGTGATAGAGTCTTGGACCTCGGGTGGTAGTGGTTGACTTCTGAGGAGTTGTATGAGTTGTTCATATCACACCACGTTCCCAGTAGGGTCACCAGTTGGTTTTGCGCCATCGGATGAGATGCTGCTTGGACCTCCTGTAGAGCCAATGCTGTAAGATGGAGTTGTTCCTGTTTTTCATTTGTCGGCCATCCTGCAAAAACAACACTGTTAATTAATCTTGAAAGTGCATCCGCCAGCTGGTTGTTGCTCTCGTCAATGTGCTCGAACTGGATTGCCACTCCCGTCCTCGTGATGTAGTCAGTAAAAGCCATCCATCTGACTCAGGATGGTTTGTTGTTTGAGAACTTGTTGAAAAAACTAATAATGGCCTAGCAATATGTTCTGATGAGTAATTCCGCTCTGTCAAGATAGTAAATTTTTAATGACTCCAGAGAGTTCATGACAGCGTGGATCTCGGCGTCCATGGCAGAGTTCGGTGGGTTGAACTTGCCACTGGCATAAGCACAGACCTTCTCTGTCGACCTTGGGTCATATTTTTGCAACTTCCACTTGCAGATACCTCCCCAGCCTTCCATACAACCATCGGCCTCAAGAATTAAGTAACTCCCTTCCGGTGGAATATCAAGATCTGGCAGGTTCTGGACAAGGCCTTTTATCTACTTCACAAGATTCCAATCCTGTGAATTCCATCTCTTCTCACCTGCTGGGCTTGTTTTGGAATATAGAGGTCCCAGTAATTTTCCAAGATTTGGAATATAATTGCGGGCGTAATTAAGAATTCCTAACCATGATTTCAGCCCTTTTGTTGTTGTAAGGTCCAGTTCCTGAAAATCAGCAATTTTCTTCACTATATGAGGTTGAAGCTTTATCTTCCGGCTCCCAATGATCGCTCCCAGAAACTCCACCTCGGAAATGGCTACCTTCATCTTTGTAGGACTCAAAATCAGCCCATTATCTTCACAAATCTGTAGCATGATCCTCAAATGCTCCTCATGCTGTTCTTCATAAAGGTCTAGCTTCCCTAATGCTGCTGCTACTGCGGCTACAGGAGTAATATGAATGGTAGTCGAATGTTTGTATAAAGTAACTACACTACCTTCGATCCTTACTCCTCCTTGCATAGCATGTATGAAATTGCATCCAATAATCATCTGGATGCCATCTCCAAGTTCCATCCGAAAGCTGTAAGTGTAGGGAATACGAAAGATGTTGTCTCCAATGTACATCCTCCCTTGCTTTAGCTTCTTATCTGCTATCTGTTTTGAATTGATACCGCTGAAATGGACAGTAAAGCAGTTTGTCTCCACAGTTTCCTTTGGAATAGAGGCTTCGTCTACGCAGCATGTAGTTGCACCCGTATCCAATATTGCTCTGATTTGGAATCGGGGTACTCCAGGAATCTCCAAATCTACCTGCATGTTATACAACATGTTCCTTACCATCCTCGGGCCTGATTGTTGCTGCAACTCTCTTTGCCCTGTTGTAGTGGCTTTGAGAATGCTTTCTTGGACTAGTACATTTGCATCTTCCTCCTGGATACTCAGTCCTTTTCCTTTTGCCCTTATGGTATCAACAACTGCAAGTTCTTCTTGGTCCAACCTGAGCTCCTTCTCTTGCTCTAGTTTTCGTACCCTTGCCTTGTAATGCTCCACTTCCTCCTTCAGGCGCTTTATTTCTCCATCACACCAGGAGATGTAGTATTATTGCTCCTGAATCAGTTATTGTGGGAAGAACGGTGTTGGTGCAGCAGGTGCTACTAGTACCTGTATTTTGAAATAATACGGACCACAGAGATTACATGCTGTCACCTTGCATTTCTCATAATGGATTCGTGCCCTTTGTAATGACTTCCTTCTACAACATGAGCAGCTCTCATACTGAGGGTGCACAAACTCATTGTGTTGCCAAGCGTGCAAGCAGCTCATTTGCTCTTCTGGCAGCTTTATCTGGGGTCGATATCCTCCTTCAATCTCCCCTAGCATGTAAATTGCTTCTCCTTGGATCTCTATTTGGAGTGCTTGTAGTGGCTCCCCTTCTTCACCTTCGGAGACACTGAAAATAGCATCGCTTTGCGCCTCACCTTCCTAAACTGATACGACATCATAGTCCTCAGGAATGGTTAATTGCTCAAAAATGGCCATTCTCCTAACATTTCTTTTATCATTCGGACACTCCCTTGCAAAGTGCCCTTCCTGGCCATAGAGGAAGCATTTACACTTCCTATTGTGCACTAGATGCTTTCACTTTTCAATTCTGATATGGGTTTCATGTGGCTTACCTCTGTAAGTCGTTGACTTTCTCAACCCATACCTCTTTTCCTTCTTGTAGTAGCCGGGTATAGGAATCGGGCTACAAAACGAGAGATCTTTCAAGGATCTTTTGAAGGCGGCGTCCTTGCACTCCGCTTCCAGGAATTTGTAAGCAAATAATATCCTGGGCAGGACTCCAACTTGAACTCCTGAATATCTCTGGTCAAATGATTCCTTCATCCTCCTTCCTAGTTCTACAGGCATTTTCAACCAAAATTTTTCAGAGAGTTCAGTACCTGTATAGAGTCGCCCTGTCTTGGCTAATAGCCTCATGTAGTCATTCATATACTTGATAATGTTTTTGACATTGTCACAAGACAGTCGCTCCAGGTCTCTATACGCTTCATCTTGTATAGCCGTGGATCCGGTAGTGGGGTCTTCCAAAGTAAAAACTCGCCTCATCTAGGATAAGATGTTTTGAGCACGCTCTTTCCCTTCGCCTATTGCGAGTAGTCCCTGATACTCCTCCCCATACTGCATTCTCCATTGGATCCACGTAAGTTTCTCCACCTCACCTAGTAAGTTCTCCATGTAGTCAAGCTTGTCTCTGGCGTCTGTAAATCCCATGCTTGCTACATGGTTCCTTGTGATGGACTACCACCTGGAAAAAACATCATCAAATAATCCCAGCTGCTCCGAGATGACAAAAAGAGCTCCCCCTGTTTGCTGAGCTTAGGGCAGGTTCCACATCTCGTTGTCCGTTGCCCTTTTGAATGTTCCCCTTTCGTGACCTCGAAATATTGGATCTTGCTTGGATGACAAGGGGGTTGCTATTGCAGGAGGGTAGCTTGGGGGTCCCATCGAAGTGTCTTCGGGCGGTCGATATAGTGAAGTCACAGCACTAGAATATAGCGCTTCTGTTAACCTTCTGAGCGCCAGGTACTCCAGCTCTATTTGAGGTTCCTCTTCTCCATATCCGGTTGCAATAATATTATCATAACATACCTCTTCATCATCATCTGGGTAAGAATCCCATATTGGTGCATCTTGTCGGGGGTAATCATCAATTCTTGTAGCAATGAATTCTTCATCCTGGAAACTGTTAAAATACGTCTCCTCCCAATCATCAGTTTCCCCTAATGAAAAATCCATGGACCGAGGTATAGAGGCCCCTGGGCGTGTATCCTCTGCATGGACTCTCAAGAGAGTATCCCGATACTAGTCGGAGGTATCCGAGGACATCTCGGTCTCCAAAAGAACGGCTATCATTTTCTATAAGCAAACCTCCTCTTCATCGCTTTGTACTTTATCCTCCTGCTGAACGCAATGAGACACCTCCGGTGTGGACTCGCAATGGTGGGAGTTGGGGGTGATGCTTTCATTACTCAGGCTTTGGCTGATAACCTCAGTTGGTTGCTTTGTGCTGCCAACTTGGGTAGGGTATTCATCCCATTCAACATCAGAAGTCAGTATATGGGGCTTTCGAGTAACTAGGTCGTTTGTGACTCTTTGGATAAACCCTTTGATTTCGTCTGCTGGCATAACCTTCTTCAGTATCTTATATCTCAGAGATCTCTTCTGAGCATGCTTGCTCCTGGCTTCGAACGGGCCTGGGGACAAACGCTGTAACTTTGTAGTATTTATAAGCACTGGTAGGGAAGAGCCTTCCTCCCTATTTTGGTTGTCGTTTACTGGAGTTACTGCAGATGTTGTTGCTTGCTCCATTAGAGTAGCTTGTCCATCTGAGAGCACTTGCTCCATTAGTGTTAGAGTAGCTTGTCCTGGTTACCTGGAAAATTTCAAAAAAAGAAAAAAAAAAACAAACTCCCGAACTTCCTACTGAGGAAAAGGTCTACTGTCTAAATTATAGTAGTGAGGTGAAGTTTAACAACTTCCCTTTCAAGATGCTCACACCTCTCAAAAACTTGTTTTGAAATTTTTAAGGTGGACTCTGGAGGAAAGACAGGTGCGGTCGTATATGATAGCAATATTGTTGGCTAATTGGTTTAAGGTGACTTCTGGTGATAAGGTAAGGTCAAGGTACTCAAGGTTTGTGGTTCGGGATTTGGTATACCACTCCTGTATTATTTTCTCCCAAGCCTCCGACATCTACGCTACCAGATTTACTACAAGCTTCTATCGGGCAGTTCCTATCCAGGTTCAGGCAGGGCAGTTCCTTGCTAGGTTAGAACCTTCTAGGATCACACAGGTGTGCCCTTGGGCTTACCACGGCCACTCGCCTTACTGCCAAGTTAGGACCTATTCTTTTTACTATCAGTTCGTCACCCAGAAAGCATAATACCCATACCTTCACCCGATTAGCATAATACCAAGCAGAAACAAGATAGTTCATATGAAAGCATATAAATCGTAAGCTCAGAGAAGAACCGAAATAGGCATAATAGAACCAATCCGTCCCCTAACCCTTCGTACCTTAACCCAAAGCTTTCTACTCATAAGCCATATCTTGAACCAGCTCGGATACCAAAATCAGATCAAACAGCCGGTCGACAGCAGATTGCTCTACGTGGAAATTAATGCGAAACGCAAAGAGAATAAGGAGAAAGATATGGAAGAACTCACAGATACCTCTGCGCTTCGCTTATAACTTAGCCGATCGATGCTTCTTATTATGATATACCTCCCCTTTTATAGGGAGAACTTACACCCGGCGGATGCGATAAGATCACATCTGCTTTTACAAAAGCAGCTTTGCTAAAAGCTTCTTTACAAAAGCTAAAGCTGCCTGGTAGCTTTAGTAAAAGCTACTTTACTTTACAGAAGCCTCTTTTATACAGTGGCTTTACCAAAAGCTACTTTACTAAAGTAAAGTTACTTTACACCTAAGCCACAGCTTCTGCTGGATTGGGCCGGGCCGAATTTTGGACTGGACTGGTCTGAGCAATCTTGGACTTTTTGGGCTAGTCAGTTGGGCCGGACTTTACTCCGGTAGCTCTTACTTTTACAAAAGCCTCTTTTATAAAGTAGCTTTACCAAAAGCTACTTTACTAAAGTAAAGTTACTTTACACCTAAGCCACGGCTTCTGCCGGACTGGGTCGGGCCGAATATTGGATTGGACTGGTCTGGGCAATCTTAGACTTTCTGGGCTAGTCAATTGGGCCGTACTTTACTCCTAAAGTAAAGTTACTTTACACCTAAGCCACGGCTTCTGCTGGACTGGGCCGGGCCGAATATTGGACTGGACTGGTCTGAGCAATCTTGGACTTTCTGGGCTAGTCAGTTGGGCCGGACTTCTATGATTACTGCTACTGCTACTGCTACTACTACCACTACTACTACTATCATTATTACTCTTACTACGGCTACACCTACTACTGTTCCTACTCCTACTCCTACTACTACTACTACTACTACTACTACTCCCACAACCACTACCCCTACTACAACTAGTCCAACAGCTACTACTACTAACATCACTACTATTGCTGCTACTACTACTACTCCAACTCACACTACTGCTACTACTACTACAACTGCTATAACAACAACAACTACTACAACTGCTACACCTACAAGCACTGTTACTACTACTACTACTACTGCTACTACTGCTATAACTCTTTCCTCTACTACTACAACTACTACACCTACTATTCTTATTGCACCCACTACTACTACCACCACTAATATAATGACAACTACAGCTATTGCTACTACTACTACTTCTGCGACTAGTACAACTGCAACTACTACTATTCGTACCACTGTTACAACTACAACTACCACTACTAATACTACTACTACAACTATTAGTGCTCCTACTCCCACTACTACTACTTCTACTCCTACCACTACTACTACTGTTGCTCCTACTACAACTACTCCAACTCCCCTTACTACTACTACTCCAACTACCACTACTACCCCTACTCCAACAACTACTACTCCAATTACTACTACTACTACTACTACTTCTGCTACTGGTACCACTACTATTACCACTTCTACTGCTACTACTATTACTCCAATGGCTACTGCTTCTCCTCCTACTACTACTACCACTACTACTACTACTACTACTACTACTACTACTACTACTACAACAACTAATTCTAATACTCCTACTAGAATTGCTAGTACTAGTACTATTCTAACTGCTACTACAACCCCTACTACTTCTACAACTCCTAACTCTCCTACTACTACTACAAGTACTACTCCTATTACTACTAGTACTACTACTACTGCCACTATTGCTACTACTCCTACTGCTACAACTACGACTACCACTATTACTACTGCTTCTACAACTGCGACTACTACCACTACTTCTGCTACTACTACTGCTGCTGCTACGACTACTACAACTATTGCTACTATTGCTATTACTCCTGCTACTCCTGCAACTACTCCTACTCCTGCAACTACTATTACTCCTCCAACTACTACAATTATGAATACTATTGCGACAACTACTAGTACTGCTACTAATACTACTACTACTACTTCAACTACTACTACAACCACTAATACTATTACTACTATTGCTAATACTTCTGCTAATACCACTACAACTATTACTACTACTACTACCAGTACAACTATTACTATTGCTACTGCTGCTGCAGCTATCACTACTACTACTACTACTACTGCTACTACTATTACTAGCACTACTTCTACCACCACTACTACGACCACTGCTTCTACCGCCACTACTACGGTCACTGCTTCTACCACCCCTACTGCGGCCACTACTACTACAACTTGTACCCCTACTTGTACTACTACTACAACTACAACGACGGCTACTACTACTACTACTCCAACTGCTGCTACTACTAGTGCTATTAGAACAACTACTAGTAATATCGCTTCTCCTACTAAAACTACTACTACTACTACAACAACAACTACTATGATTGCTACTTCTATTGCTACTACTACAGCTCCTACTGCCAGTACTTCTACTACTACTATTATTGCAACTTCTACTACTACTCCTTCGGCTACTATAGCTACTACTACTACTACCACCACTATTACTGCTAGCACTAGTACTACTATTACCACTACTACTGCTCTTGCTACCACTACTACTACAACAACTACAACTACCACTACTACTATTACTGCTGCTACTATTAGTACTATTACTACTATTACTACTGCTACTACGACTCTACAACTACTATCACTATTACTACTATTGCTGCTACTGACTACTACTTCTCCAAGTACTACTACTACTACAACTACACCTACTACTTCAGCTACAGCTACCACTATTACTACTGCTGCTGCTACTATTGCTGCTACTCAACTTCTCCTACCTCTACTGCTACTACTACAACTATCGTTGCTACTACTATTACTGTTACTAATACTGCCACTACAACTACTATGACTATCGCTACTACTTCTGCTTCTAATACAATTACTGCTACAAATACCACTACTACTACTCCTACCACTGCTACTACCACCACTACTACTACAAGTATTATGACAACCACTACTGCAAATACCGCTACTCCTAATA
>RXID01021428.1:0-45180 GCA_005019695.1 Trichopus zeylanicus subsp. travancoricus | reverse complement strand
GTAGTAGTAGTAGTAGTAGTAGTAGTAGTAGTAGTAGTAGTAGTAGAAGTAGTAATATTAGTAGTAGTAGTAGTAGTAGCAGTAGCAGAAGTAGTAGTAGTAGTAGTTGTTGTTATTGTAGTAGTCATAGTTGCAGTAGTAGTACTAGCACTAGCAGAAGTATGAGTTGGAGAAGTAGTAGTTGTAGAGGTAGTGGTACTTGGAGTCGGTGTTGTAGCAGTTGTAGGATTAGTAGTGGAAGCAAGAGTTGGAGTAGGAGTGGTTGTGGCAGTCATAGTAGTAGTATTAGGTGTAGTAGTAGTACTAATAGTGGGAGTAGGAGTAGTAATAGCAAAAATAGTAGAAGTAGTTGTAGTAGGAGCAACAACAGTAGCAGTAGTAATAATAGTAGTAGTAATAGATGTAGTATTTCTGTTAGTAGTTGTAGTAGTAGTAGAAGTAGTAGTAATAGCAGTAGTAGTTGTAGTAGTAGTTATAGTAGGAGTAGTAGTAGTAGTTTTTGTTGTTGTTGTTGTTGTAGTAGTAGTAATAGTAGTAGTAGTAGTAGCAGCAGCAGTAGTAGTAGAAGTAGCAGTAGTAGTACTTGTAATAGTAGTAGGAGTTGTAGAAGGTGCCCTAGTAGTAGAAGAAGTAGTGGCAGTTGTACGGTAGGAGTAGTAGTAGTTGTTGTAGATGTATTAGGAGTAGTCGTAGTAGTAGAAGTAGTAGTAGTAGTAGTTATAGTAGTAGGAGTAGTTGAAACAGTAGCAGCAGCAGCAGTCACTGTAGTGGGAGTAGTAATAGTAGTAGTAGTGGTATTAGCAGTGATAATTTTAGTAGTAGTAGTGGTAGAAGTATTAGTAGTAGTACTAGTAGCAGTAGAAGTAGTTGTAGAAGTTGTAGTAGAGGTAGTAATGGTAGTACTAGTAGTCGCAATTGTAGTAGCAGCAGGAGTAGAAGTAGTGCAAGTGGCAGTAGTAATCGGAGTAGTAGTAGAAATAGGTGGAATAGTAGGAGTAGTCATACAATTATTAGTAGTAATAGTAGTAGTCATAGTAGTAGTAGTAGTTGTGGTAGGAGGAGTAGTAGTAGTAGTGGGAGTAATAGTAGGAGTTGTAGTATTAGTAGTAGCAGCAGTAGTATAAGTACTAGTAGTGGTAGTGGTAATAGTAGTTGTAGGAATAGTAGTAGTAGTAGTAGTTGTTGTTGTTGTAGTATTACTAGTAGTAGTATTAGTAGTTATAACAGTAGTAGTTGTTGTAATAGTAGTTGCCGTAATTATTGGAGTAGCAATAATTGAAGTAGTAGTTGGAGTAGTAGTACTAGTAGTAGTAGTTGGGGTATTAGGAGGAGGAGGAGTAGTAGTAGTAGTAGTAATAGTAAGGGTATTAGGAGGAAGAGGAGTAGTAGTCTATGTTGTGGTAATAATAGGGGTAATTATAGTAATAGTGGAAGTAGGATTAGTAGTAGTAGCAGTAATAGAAGTAGTAGTAATAGCAGAAGTAGTAGCAGCTGTAGTAGTAGTTGTTGTAGTAGTGGCAGTTGTTATTGTAGTAGTTATAGCAGTAGTAGTAGTTGTTGTTGTTGTAGTAGTAGTTATAGCAGTAGGAGTAGTAGTAGCAGTAGTAGTAGTAGTATTAGTAGTGGTTGTAGCAGTAGTAGCAATATTAGTAGTAGTAGTGGTAGAAGTATTAGTAGTAGTACTAGTAGCAGTAGAAGTAGTATTAGAAATTGTAGTTGAGGTAGTAATGGGAATACTAGTAGTAGTAGTAGTAGTGCAAGTGGTAGTAGTAATCAGAGTAGTAGTAGAAATAGGTGTAGGAGTAGTAGTAGTACATGTATTAGTAGTAATAGTAGTAGTCGTAGTAGTAGTAGCAGTGAGTCGGGTTAGTAGTTGTAGTAGGAGTAGTAGTAGTGTTGTATCAGTGCCAGTAGTAGAAGTAATAGTAGTAGTAGTTTGTAGTAGTAGGAGTGTGATAATAGTAGTAGGGTATAGTAGCAGCAATAGTAATAGCCAGTAACAACTATAGTAGCGTGGTATGTTAGCGTAGAGATAGTAGTAGTAGTAATAGTTATTGTTGTTGTTGTTATTGTTATTGTTATTATAGTAGTAGTAGTAGTAGTAGTAATAATAATAATAACAATAGTAGTTGTTATAATGGTAGTAGAAGTAATTGTTGTAGTAGTAGTAATAGTAGTAGTAGTTGGAGTAGTAGTACTAGTAGTTGCAATAGGGGTATTGGAGGAGGAGTAGTAGTAGTAGTAATAGCAGGGGTATTAGGAGTAGTAGCAATAGTAGCAGTAGTAGTAGTTGTGTTAATAATATGGGTAGTAGCAATAGTAGCAGTAGTAGTTGTTGTGTTAATAATATGGGTAATTATAGTAATAATGGTGATCATAGTAATAGTGGAAGTAGTATTAGTAGTAGTAGCAGTAGTGGTAGTAGTAGCAGCAGTAGTTGTCATTGTTGTAGTAGTCGTAGTTTTTGTTGTTGTAGTAGTAATTGTAGTAATAGCAATAGCAGTAGCAGTAGCAATAGCAGAAGTAGCTGTAACCGAACTTGTAGAAATAGTAGTAGTACGAGTAGTAGTAGCAGTAGGAGTAGTAGTAGTAGTAGGAGTAGTAGAAGTAGTAATCATAGTAGTAATAGCAGTAGTAGTAGTTGTACCAGTAAAAGGAGAACTAGTTGTAGAAGTAGTGGTAGCTGTAGAGTAGTAGTAGCAGTAGTAGTTGTAGAAGTACTAGGATGAGTCGTAGAAGTAAAAGTAGTAGCAATAGTAGTTATAGTTGTAGGAGTAGCAGAAATAGCGGCAATATTAGTAGCAGAAGCGGCAAAAGAAGTAGTTGTAGTACTAGTTGCTGTCGAAGTAGTTGTAGAAGCTGTAGTAGAGGTTGTAGTTGTAGTTGTAGTAGTAGTAGTTGCAGCAGCTCCAACAAAAGTAGTAGTACTATTAGTAGTAGTAGTTAGAGTAGTAGGAAGAATCGGAGTAGGAGTAGGAGTAGGAGTAGTAGTAGAAGTACTAGGACAAATAGTAGTAGTAGTAGTAGCAGCAGCAGCAGTAGTAATAATAGTTGGAGTAGTAGTAGCCGCATTTGAAGTAATAGTAGCTGCAGTAATTGAAGTAGTAGTTGTACTAGTAGTAGTTATTGTTGTAGTAGTATTAGAAGCAGTATTAGTAGTAGTAGTAGTAGTAGTAGTAGTGGAAATAGTAGTATTAGTAGCAGTAGTAGTATTAGTTGTAGTAGTAATAGTAGTAATAGTAGTTGGAGTAGTACTAGTAGTAGTAGTAGCAACAACAACTGCAATAGTAGTAGTGGTGGTGGTGGTGGCAGAAATAGCGGTAATTCTAGTAATAGTTGCAGTAGTAGTAATAGTTGAAGTAGGAGTAGTAGTAGACGTAGTGGTAGCTGCAATAGTAGCAATAGTAGGAGTAGTTCTAGAAGTAGTAGTAAAAGTCATAGTACTTATAATAGTAGTAGTAGTAGTAGTAGTAGCAGTAGTAGTAGTAGTAGCAGTAGTAGTAGCAGTAGTCGTTTGAGTAGTAGTAGTCGTAGTAGGAGTAGAAGTAGTAGCAGTTGTAGTTACAGCAGTAGTAGCAGTAGTGGCAGTAGTAGTAGTACTACTACTAGTAGTTGTTGATGTAGTTGTGTAGTAGTAGTGCTAGTAGTAGTATTTGTAGTAGTAGTTGTAGTTGTAGTAGTAGTAGTAGTAGTAGTCCTCATCCTAGCACTAGCAGTAGTAGGAGTACTTTTAGTAGTAGTAATAGTAATAGTAATAATACTAGTATCTTTAGTAGTAGTAGCAGTAGTGGTAGTAGGTGTAGCAGTAGTAGTAACAGTTGTTGTAGTATTAGCCATAGTAGTGGTAGTAGTAGTAGCTGGAGTAGTAGTTGTAATAGTGGTAGTTGTAGTAGTAGAAGTACTAGTCGTAGTAGTAGTAATAGTAGTTGTGTTGTTGTTCTTGTAGTACTATTAGTAGTTGTAGTGGTGGCAACATAAATAGTAGTAGTAGCTGTACTAGAAGAAGAAGTAGTAGTAGTAGTGCTATTAGTAGTTGTATTAGTAGTAGCGGAAGTTGTAGTAGTAGTAGTAGTTGTTGTATTAGTTGTAATAGGTATTATTCTAGTAATAGTAATAGTAGTCATAGTAGTAGTAGTAGTAGTTGTTGTTGTTGTTGTTATTATACTAGTAGTAGTAGTAGTAGTAGTAGTTGTTGTTGTTATTATTATTGTAGTAGTAGTAGTAGTAGTAGTAGTAGTAGTAGCAGTAGTAATAGTAGTAGTAGTTGTTGTTGTTGTTGTTATTATTATTGTAGTAGTAGTAGTAGTAGTAGCAGTAGTAATAGTAGTAGTAGTAGATGCTACAGCAGTAGTACTTGTAGTAGTAGTAGTGCGAGTAATAGTAGTAGTTGGAGTAGTAGTAGATGTAGCAGTAGTAGTCATAGTAGAAGTAGTAATAATTATAGTTGAAGCAGCAACAGTAGTAGGAGTAGCAGTAGTAGTAGTAGTAGTAGTAGTAGTAGTAATAGGATTAGTAGTAGAAGTAGTAGTAATTATGGTTGGAGTAGTAGCAACTGTAATACCAGCAGTAATAATATAAGTTGTTTTGGCAGCAGTAGTAGTAGTACTAGCAGTAGAAGCAGTAGCTGTAGTGGTAGTAGTAGCAGTAGTAGTAAATGTAGTTGGAGTAGCAGCAATAGCGGCAACAATAGTAGCAGCAAGTAGTAATAATAGTAGTATTAGTAGTAGTGGTAGTAGTTGAAGTAGTTGAAGTAGTAATCACAATAGTAGTAGCAATAGTAGTTGTAGTTGCTGTAGTTGCAGCAGTGGTAATAGTAGTAGTAGTAGGGGTAGTAGTAGTAGTAATAGGAATTGTAGGTGTACTAGTTGCAGTAATAGTAGCAGCAGCAGCAATAGAATAAGTAGTAATAGTAGCATAAGCAATTCTAGTAGTAGTTGTTGTCATTGTAGTAGTAATAGTAGTAGGAGTAGCAGTTGTTGTAGCAGTAGAAGTAGTGGTAGTAGTAGTTGAAGTAGTATTTGTAGCAGAAGGAGTAATAGTTGTAAAAGTAATAGTAGTAGTAGTAGTTGTTGAATTAATAGTAGAAGTAGTGGTAGTAGCAAAACTGGGAGTAGTAGTACTTGTAGGTGTAGCAGTAGTAGCAATAGGGTAGTAGTAGTGGTAGTAGCCATAATATTAGTAGTAGTTGTTGTTGTAGTAGTGGTAGAAGTAGTAGCCCTAGTAGCAGCAGCAGCAGTAGTAGTAGTAGTAGCTGTAGTTGTTGTGGTTATTATTGTTGTTGTTGTTGTTGTTGTTGTAGTAGTAGTAGCAGCAGCAGCAGTAGTGGTAGTAATCATAGTGGTAGTAGCAACAGGAGTAGCTGTAGTTGTAGCAGTAGTAGTAGCGGAAGTACTAGCAGTAGTGGTTGTAGTAGTACTGATAGTTGTAGTAGATGTGGCAGTAGAAGTAGTAGTTGTTCTAGTAGCAGTAGAAATGGTAGAAGTAGTAGTAGTAGTCGTAATAGTAATAATAGAAGCAGTAGCAGTGGTTGTACTAAAAGATGTAGTTGTAGTGGTAGAAGTAATAGTAATAGTAGTTGTTGTTATTGTAGTAGTATTGGTAGTAGTCGTTGGAGTAGTAGCTATAGTAGCAGTAATAGTTGCAGCAGTAGTAGTTGTAGGAGCAATAGTAGTAGTACTAGTAGTAGTAGTTGTTGTAGTAGAAGTAGCAATAGTAGTAGTAATCGTAGTGGTAATAGTGGTAGTAGTAGTAGTGGTGGTGGTGGCAATAGCTGCAGTAGTAGTAATAATAGTAGTACTAGTAATAATAGTATAAGGAGTATTGGTAGCAGTGGTAGTTATAGAGCAGTAGCTGCATTAGAAGTAGTAATAGTAGTAGTGATTGGAGTAGTAGCAGCAGCAACAATAGTAGTAGTAGTAGTAATAGTAAAAGTAGTTGGAGTAGCAGCGACAACAGAAGTGATAATAGCAGTAGTGGGAGTAAAAGTAGTAGAAGTAGTAGCAATAGTAGTATTAGTAGAAGTTGTAGTAGTAGTAGAAGTAATTGCAGTTGGAGCAGCGGATGTAGTAGTAGTAGTAGTAATCGTAGTAGTTGTACTAGTTGTAGTAGTAGTCGTGGTAGTTGTAGTAGTAGTAGTAGTGTTAGTACTAGCAGTAGCATTTGTAGTAGTAGTAGTAGTTGTAGTAGTCGTAGTCGTATTAGTAATAGTATCAGTAGTGGTAGTAGTAGAAGTAGTAATCACACTAGTGGCTTTGGTAGTAGTAGTTGTTGTAATAGTCATAGGAATAGGTGTAGGAGTGGGAATAGTAGTAGGAGTACTAATCGACGTAGTAGTACTAGTAGCAGAAATAATAGAAGTAGTAGGTGTAGGGGGAGTAGTAGTTGTAGTTGTTGTAGTAGTTGTAGTAACAATAGTTGTAATAGCAGCAGAGTAGTATTAATAGTAGTTGTAGTAGTAGAAGTAGCAGCAGTAGTAGTATTAGTAGTAGTAGCAGTTGTAGCAATAGTAGTAGTAGTAGTAGCAGTTGGAGTAGCTGTGGAAGTAGTGGGAGCAGTAGTTGATGTAGTGGTAGTAATAGTAGGAGTAATGGTTGTAATAGTAGTAGTAGTAGTAGTAATAGTAGTAGCAATAGTACTAGTACTAATAGTAGAAATAGTAGTTGTAGCAATAGTAGTAGTATTAGTAGGTGTAGTTGTAGTAGCAGTAGGGGTAGTAGTTGTGGTGGTCGCAGTAGTAGTAGTGGTAGTAGTAGTAATAGCGGAAGAAGAAGAAGCAATAACAGTAGTGGTAATAGTGGAAGTAGGAGTCGCACTAGTAGTAGTAATAGTAGCAATAGTAGTTGGAGTAAAAGCAACCAAAGCAGCAACAACAGTTGTGATAATAGTAGTAGTAGGGGCAGTAGTACTAGTACTAGCAGATCGACGCCGCAGTGTAGTGGTAGTGGGAACGAGGTTGTAGTAGCCTGTTGTTGTCATAGAGTTGGGAATTCGCTTCCAACAATAGTAGTAGTAGCAGCAACAACAACAATAGTAGTAGCAGTAGTTGTAGTCGTAGTAGTTGTTGTTGTAGTTGTCGTTGTTGTAGTAGTCATAGTTGTAGCTGTAGTAGAGGAAGTAGTAGTAGTAGTAGTAATAGGAGTATTACTAGTAGTAGTTATAGCAGTAGGAGTACTAGCCGTAGGAGTAATAGGCATAGTAACAGCAGTCATAGCTATAGTATTAATAGTAGTACTGGTAGCAATAGTAGAAGCAGTAGTAGCAGTTGAAATAGAAGTAGTCTTAGTAGTAGCAGCGGTAGTAGTACTAGTAGTAGTAGTAGTAGTAGTAGCAGCAGCGGCAGTAGTTATAGAAATAGCAATAGTTGTAGCTGCAGCAGTAGCAGCAGCAGTAGTAGTAGGAATAATAGTAGTAATAGTAGTAATTGTAGTACTAAGAGTAATAGTAGTTATAAGTGTAGTAGATGTAGTAGTGGTAGTAGTAGTAGTCGTAGTAGCACTAGCAGTAGTTGTAGTCGTATTAGTTGTTGTAGTAATAATAGTAGTAATAGTACTAGTCATGGTGGTAATAGTAGTACAAATAGTAGTAGCAGTAGTTATAGCAATAGTAATAGTAGTAGTAGTAGTAGTAGTAGTTTCAGTAGTCATACTAGTAGTAGTAGTTATTGTAATAGTAATTGTAGTAGTAGTGGTGGTGGTAGTAGTAGTAGCAGTAATAGTAGTAGAAGTAGTTGGAGTAGTAGTAGTAGAAGTAATAGTTGTTGTAGCAATTGTAGCAATAGTAGTAATAGTAGTGGTGGTGGTGATAGTAATAGTAATACTCGAGTTAGCAATAGTAGTTGTAGCAGAAGTATTATTAGTTGGAGTAGAAGTTGTAGTAGTAGCTGTATTAGTAGCAATGGCAATAGTATTAGGAGAAGTAGTAGTAAAAACAATAGTAGCAGCGATATTAGTAGTAGTATTAGTAGTAGCATCCGCAGTAGTAGGAGTTGTAGTAGCAGCGATAGTGGTGGTGGTGGTAGTAGCAGTAGTAGCAGTAGTAGAAGTAGTTGTAGCAACTATAGTAGTAGTAGTAGCGGCTAGATTAGGAGTAGCAGTAGGTGTAGTACTAGTCAGAGTATTGGAAGTAGTAGTGGTAGCAACAGTATTAGTAGTAGGAATAGGGTTAGTAGAGTTGTAGCAGAAGTAATAGTAGTAGGGGTAGTAGTGGTAGTAGCAAAAGTTTCAGTAGTCGTAGTAGTAGTTGTTGTTGTTATAATAGTAGTTGTAGTAGTAGTGGTAGTAGTAGTACTAGTAGTAGTAGCACTAATAGTAGTAGAAGTAGTTGGAGTAGTAGTAGTAGAAATAGTTGTTGTTGTAGTGGTTGTAGCGATAGTAGTACTAGTGGTAGTGGTGATAGTAGTAGTGATACTCAAGTTAGCAGTAGTAGTTGTAGCAGAAGTATTATTAGTTGGAGTAGAAGTTGTAGTAGTAGCTGTAATAGTAACAGTGGTGATAGTATTAGGAGAAGTAGTAGTAAAAACAATAGCAGCAACGGTATTAGTAGTAGTATTAGTAGTAGTATTAGCAGTAGCATCCGCAATAGTAGGAGTTGTAGTAGCAGTGATAGTGGTAGTAGTACCAGTAGTGGTAGCAATAGTGGAAGTAGTTGCAGCAACTGCAGTAGTAGTAGTAGTTGCTGGATTAGGAGTAGCAGTAGGTGTAGTACTAGTTAGAGTATTGGAAGTAGTAGTTGTAGTAGTAGTATTAGTAGTAGGAATAGGGTTAGTAGTAGTTGTAGCAGAAGTAATAGTAGTAGGGGTAGCAGTGGTAGTAGAAAAAGGAGTTGTAGTAGTAGTAGTAGTAGTAGTAGTAGTAGTAGTGGTTGAAGTAGAAGTAGTGCTAGCAGTAGTAGTTGTAACAATAGTGTAGTGCTAGTAGCAGTAGTAGTAGTAGGAGTAGTAGTTCTAGTAGTAGTAGTAGAAGTAGTAATAGTAGTTGTAGTAGTAGTAGTTGTTGTAGTAGTAGCAATAGTGGCTGTAGTAGTTGTAGTAGTCATAGAAGTAGTATTATTAGAAGTTCAAGTAGTAGTAATAGTAGTAGTAGTATAGTAGTAGGAGTAGTAGTTGTAGTAGTAGTCGTAGTAGTCGTAGTAGTAGTACTAGTAGTACTAGTAATAGTAGTTGAAATAGAAATAGGAGTAGTAGTAGTAGTAGCAATAGTAGTAGTTGTAGTAGTACTATAGTAGTACTGTAGTAGTACTATAGTAGTACTGTAGTAGTAGTGGCAGTTGTAGTAGTAGTAGAGGTTGTAGCAATAGTGGCAGTTACAGTAGTAGTAGTAGAAGTAGTAGTATTCATAAAAATAGTAGTAGTAGTAACAAAAATAGTAGTAACAATAGTTGATGTTGTTGTAGTCGTAGTAGTTGCCATATTAGTAGTAACAGTAGTAGTAGTAGTAATAGTAGTAGTGGTAGTAGTAGCAGAAGTTGTAGCAGTAACAGGAGAAGTAGAAGTAATAGTACATGTTGTAGTAGCAGTAGTATTAGTTGTAGCAGGAGTAGAAGTTGTAGTAGTACTCGTAGTAGTAGTTGTAGTAGATGTAAGAACACTACTAGTAGTAATAGTAGTAATTGCAGGAAGAGGAGGAGGAGGAGCAGTACTAGTAGTAGGAGCAGTAGTAGTAGTAGTAGTAAGTGTAGAGTCAGTAGCAATAATAGTAGTATTTATTGTAGTACTACAAGTAGTAGTACTAGTATTAGTAGTAGCAGTAGTAGTAATAGTAGTAGTAGTAGTAGTAGTACTAGTAGTAGTAGTAGTAGTAGTAGCAGCAGCAGCTGAACTAGTAGTAGAAATAGTAGGAGTAGTAGTACTAGTTGTAGAAGAAGTAGTTGTAGTAGAGGTAGCAGTAGTAGTAATTGGACTACTAGTAGCAGTAATAGTAGCAGCAGCAGAAGGCGTAGTAGTAGTAGTAGTAGTGGCCGGAGCAGTTATAGTATTTGTAGTAGTAGTAGTAGTATTAGTAGTAGTAATAGTAGTAGTTGTCGGAGCAGTAGCAGTGCTAGTAATAGTAGTTGTAGTAGTAGTGTAATAGTAGTAGCAGCAGTAGCAGTAGCTGTAGTAGTAGTAGTAGTCGTAGTAATAGGAGTAGTAGTAGTTGTTGTTGTAAAAGTTGCAGCAGAAGTACTAGTATTAGTAGTTCCAACAGTAGTAGTAGAAGTAGAAATAGCAGTAATAAGAGTAGTAGTAGAAGTAGTTGTTGTAGTAGTAGTGGCAGCAGCAGTAGTAGTAGTAGTAATAGTGGTAATAGGATTCGTAGTAGTAGTAGTAGTGGTAATAGCGGTAGTAGCAATAGTAGTAGTCGTAGTAGTGGTACCATAAGTAGTAGTAGTAGTAATGATAGTCGTAGTAGTAGTAGTTGTTGTATTAACAGTAGTAGTAGTTGTTGTTGTTGTTGTTCCAAAAGTAGTAGCAATAATAGGCGAAGTAGTAGTAGTCGTTGTTTTAATTGTAGTAGTAGTAGTAGTAATGGTAGTAGCAGTAGTAGTAGTTGTTGTAAATGTGGTAGTACTAGTAGTACCAGTGGTCATAGTATCAGAAGGAGGAGAAGGACCAGGAGCAGTAGTAGGAGTTGTAGTAGTTGTTGTATTAGTAGTATATGTAGTAGTACAAGCAATATTAGTAGCAGTACCAATGGTATGAAGAGTAGTAGTAACTGTAGCAATTGTAGTAATAGAAGTAGTAGTTGTTGTAGTAGTAGAGATAGTAGTAGTGCTAGTAGCTGTTGTACTAGTAGTTGTAGTAGTAGCAGTATTAGTAGTAGTAGTAGTAGTGGTAATCGTAGCAGCAATAATAGTAGTTCTAGTAGTAGTATTAGTAGTAGTAATAGTAGCAGTAGTAGCAATAATAGTAGTTGTAGTACTAGTAGTAGTAGTGTAGTAGTAGTGTAGCAGTAGTGTAGTAGTAATAGCAATAGTAGTTGTTGTAGAGGTAGTAGTAGTAATAGTAGCAGTAGTAGTCGTAGCAGTAGTTGTATTAGTAGTACCAGTATTAGTCATAGCAGTAGTTGTATTAGTAGTAGAAGTCGGCGTAGTAGTAGTGGTTATTGTTGTAGTAGAAGTAGTAGTTGTTGTTGTTGTTGTAGCAGTAGTAATAGTTGTACTAAAAGTAGCAGCAGTAGTAATAGTAGTAGCAGTAGCAGTAGTTGTACTAATAGTAGCAATAGCAGTAGTACTAGTAGTAGTTGTAGTAGTAGTAGCAGCAATAGTAGTAGTAGTAGTAGTAATACTAGGGGTAATAGTAGTAGTAGTAGTAGCAGTAGGAGGAGTAGAAGTAGTAGTTGTAGTATTAGGAGTAGTAGCACAAGTCGGAGTAGTAGTAGTAGTAGTAATATTTCAGGAGTAGTAGTAACAAAAGTAGTAGGAGTAGTAGTTGTAATAGTAGTAGTAGTAGTCGTGGTAGTAATAGTTGTAGTAGCAGTAGTAGTAATGATAGTGCCACTAGTAATTGTTGTAGTAGTAGGAGTAGCAGCAGCAGCAACAGTAGGAGTAGTAGTAGTAGTATTAGGAGGAGTAGTAGTAGTACTAGAAGTAGTAGTAGTACTATCAGTAGTAGTAGTAGTAGTACTGGTAGAAGTAGTAGTAGTAGTATTAGTAGTGCTAGTAGCCGTAGTAGTAGTAGTAGCAGTAGTAGTAGTAGTAGTAGGAGTAGGAGTAGCAGCTGTTGTAGTAGTAGCAGCAGCAGTAGCAGTATTGCTGGTAGTAGTAGTAGGAGTAGTAGCAGTAGCAGTATTAGCTGTTGTTGTTGCGGTAGCAATTGTAGTAGCAGCAGTAGTGGTAGTTGTAGTAGTTGAAGTAGTAGGAGGAGGAGTAGTAGTAGGAGTAGGTTTAGGAGCAGGAGGAGTAGTAGTAGTAGTAGAAATAGGAGTTGCAGCAGTAGTATTAGTAGTGGCCACAGCAGTAGTAGTAGCGGTAGTTGTTGTTGTTGTTGTTGAAGTAATAATAGTAATAATAGCTGTAGTTGTTGTAGCAGTAGTAGTAGCAGTAATAATGGCAGTAGTGGCAGTAGTGGTAGTATTAGTATTAGAAGTGGCAGTAGTAGCGGCAATAGGAATAGTAGTTGAAATAGCACCATTAGAGTAGCAGCAATAGTTGCCATAGTAGTAGGGGTAGTAGTAGTAGTGGTAGCAGTATTAGTAGTAGTTGGAGAAGCTGTAGTAGTACCACTAGAAGCAGTAGCAGTTGTAGTAGTTGTAGTAGTAGTAGTAGTAATAGTAGTAGTCTTAACAGTAGTTGTAGTGGAAGCAGTAGTACTAGCAGAAGTAGTAGCACCAGCAGTCGTAGTTGTGATTGTAGAAGTATTAGTAGTAGTAGCAGTAGTATTATTAAAAATAATACTAGTAGTTACAGCTGTAGTATTAGTAGGAGTAGCAGTAGTTGTAGTAATTGAAGTAGTTGTAGAAATAGCAGTAGTAAGAGTAGTAGTAGTAGTAGCGATAGTAGCGGCAGTATTAGTAATAATGGTTGTAGTATTAGTAGTAGTAGTTGCAATAGTTGTACAAGTAGTCATAGTTGCAATAGCAGTAGCAGTAGTAGCAGTAGCAGTAGTAGTAATAGTAGTAGTAGTTGCAGTAGTAGCAGTGGCAGTTGAAGCAACAGTACCAGTAGTAGTAGCAGTGGTAGTTGAAGCAATAGTAGCAGTAGTAGTGCTAAGAGTAGTAGCTGTAGCAATTGTAGTAGTGGTAGTAGTAGTTGTTGTTGTTGTACTTGTAGTATTCGTAATAGTAGTAGTAGCAGTTGTTGCTGTTGTTATTGTTGTTGTCTTTGCAGTACGAGTAGTAGTAGTAGTAGTAGGAGGAGGAGGAGTGGTAGTAGTTGTAGTAGCAATAGTAGAAATAGTAGTAATAATAGTAGTAGTAGTAGTAATTGCTGTAGAAGTTGCTATAGTAGTAGTAGTTGTTGTTGTAGTAGTACTACTGCTACTACTAACAACAGGAATAGTAGAAGTAGTAGCAGAAGTTGTAGTTGGTGTAATTGTAGTAATGGTAGTTGTAGTAGTAGCAGTAGTGGTGGTAATAGTAGTAGAAACAGTAATAGGAGTAGTAGTAGTAGTAATAGTAGTAGTCGCAGCAATAGTAGTAGCAGTAGGAGTAGCAGTTGTAATAGTTGTTGTAGTAGCAGTAGTAGTTGCAATAGAAGTACCACTAGTAGTACTAGTATTAGGTAGTAGTAGCAGTAGCAGTAGCAGTAGGAGTAATAGTTATAGTTGTAGCAGTGGTAGTTGCAGTAGTAGTAGTGTAAGTTGGAGTAGGAGTAATAGTAGTAGCAGTAGTAGTAGTAGTATTAGTAGTTGTAGTAGTAATAGCAGTAATAGTAGTAGTTGTTGTTGTAGTAGTAGTAGTGGGGGTAGGACTAGTAGTAGTAATCATAGTAGTAGTAGTGGCAGAAATGGAAGTAGAAGTAGTAATAGTAGTAGTAGTAGGAGGAGGAGTTATAGCAGTTGCAGTAGCAGTAGTAGTAGTGGTAGAAGTTGGTCTACTTGTTTTAGTACTACTAGCAGAAGTAGTAGTAGAAGCAGTAGAGTAGTAGTATTAGTACTAGTAGTACAAGTAGTAGTGGTGGTAATACTAGTAATACTAGTAGTACTAAGACTAGTTGTTGTTGTTGTTGTTGTCGTAGTAGTAGCAGTATAAATAGCAGAAGCAGCAGGGCAGTTGCAGTAATAGAAGTTGTAGTAGTAATAATAGCAGCAGCAGCAGTAGAAGTGGTAGCAGTAGTAGTAGGAGTAGGAGAAGTGGTAGTAGTAGTAGATGTAGGAATAGTAGTAGTCGTAGCACAAGTACTGCTACTACTGCTATTTGTTCATCGGCTACTGCTACTATTGCTGCTACTACTACTGTAACAATTGTTATACTACTGCTGCCACTACTATTACTTTTACTACTGTTACTACTGCCACTACTGCTACTTCTACTGCTACTATTACTATTAATGCTGCTATTACTGCATATGCAGCTACTGCTACAACTACAACTGATATTACTAATTCTACTATTATTCCAAATGCCTATACTAGTTATACTGCCCGAAATACTACTACTACTATAACAACTACTTCTCCTACAACAATAATGATAACAACTACTGCTGCTGCCACTGCCACTATTGCAGCTACTATTACCTCTGCTGTTATTACTACTATTACTAATGCTGCTTCTACTACTACTTCAACTTCTACTACAACTACTACTACCGCTACTACTTCTACCAATACTACTACTAATACTTCAACTACTACTAGTGCTACTACTTTTACTACTTTTATTACTACTACTACTACTACTACTACTTCTTCTTCTTCTATGACTACTTCCACTACTACTAATACTATAGCTACAGTATCTACTACTACCACTATTTCTACCGCTGCTGGTACTACTACTACTACTTTTGCTACTACTACATTTACTACTTCTACTACTAGTACTACTAGTTCGGTTGCTGCAGCTACAACTACGACTACTGCTACAACAATTACTACTGTTGCTGGGACTACTTCTACTACTACTACTTGTGCAACTGTTACTACTACTGCTACTACTACTGTTGTTGCTGCTACTGTTACTACTACTGCTACTAATACTGCTACTACTGCTACTACTACTATGGCAATTAACACTACTACTGCTATTACTACTACTACTACTTCTACTACTGCTGCTGCTGCTGCTATAGCTTCCGTTGCTACAACATCTACTATGACCACTGCTACTTCTCTTATTACTTCTATTACTGCTACTACTACTACTGCAGCTATACTGCTACTGCGTCTACTACTACTACTACTACTACTACTTCTGTTACAACTACCACTGCTACTACTAGTAGTATTACCAGTAATACCTCCACTACTATTACTATTAGTACTACTATTTTTACTACTACTGGAACTGTTGCGACTACTATAACTACTGCATATACAACAATTATGACTACTACTATGACTACTTCTACTACTTCCACTACTACTCTTGCTTTTACTATTACTACTGCTGCTGCTACCACTATTAGTACTACAATGATGATTGCTACAACAACAACTACAACTGCTACAACAACAACAACTACTACTACTTTCCCCACAATAACAATTACTACTACTTCTTGTACTACTAGAACTACTGCTACTACTTCCACTATTGCCTCTTCTACTGCTACTGCTGCTACTACAGCTACAACTACCTCTACTACTACTACGGCTTCTACTGCTACTACACTACCATTGATACAACAACAACTACTACTATTGCTACATTTATTGCTTCTACAAGTACTACTATTGCAATTAGGGCTACTATTGCTACCACTACTACTGTTATTTCTGTTGCTACTAGTTCTAATGCTACTACTGCTACTACTATTATGGTACTGCTACAGCAACTACTGCTACTGCTATTGCTACTACTGCCACTTCTACTTCTCTTGCTTCAACTACTACTATTGCTACTACTACCACTACTAGTACTGCTGCTGCTGCTACCACTACTATCACTACTGCTACTACTACTACTACTACTACTTTAATTACTAGAACTACACATACTACTACTGCTGTTACTGCTACTACAATGGCTACTACTACTAATGATGCTACTACTGCTACAACTTTTGCAACAACTACTGCTGCTGCTACTGCAAGTATTGCTACTACTACTAATCCAACAACTACTACTAAACTTATACTACTAATACTACAACTGCTCCTATTGCTACTACTACTTTTTTCCCTCCTACTACTACTTCTGCTACTAATACGGGCACTACTGCTACTACTATTACTACTACTGCTACGACTACTACGACTACAACAATTGCAGCTTCTACTGCTACTACTACTACTACAATTATTACTACTACAGCTATTACTACTACTACTACTACTACTACTACTACTACTACTACTACTACTACTACTACTACTACTACTTTGGCGATTAAAACTACTACTACTACTACTTCTACTACTACTACTACTGTTGATGCTACTATTGTTGTTACTGTTGTAGCTACTGTTCCTACTACATCTACTACTACTACTACTACTTCTCCTACTAATGCAACAATACTGCTATTGCTTCTACTACTACTACTACTACTTTTGCTAGAACTACCACTGCCACTACTACTAGTACTAATGCTTTTGCTACTACTGTAATTGCCGCTACTACTACTACTACTGCAGATACAACAACTGTGACTACTACTATGACTACTACTGCTACTTCTGCTACTACTACTACTACTACTACTACTACTGTTACTACTACTATTACTAATACTACTCCTACAACTACTACTATTACTACTGTACTACAACAACTACAATTGCAATAACAACTACTACTTGTTCTGCTTTTCCCATAATAACAACCAATACTACTTCTCGTGCTACTATGACGGCTGCTACCACTACTACTACTGCTACAACTACCTCTACTACTGCTACAGCTACTACTGCTGCCACTACTACCAGTACTACTACTACAACTATTGCTCCTACTTGTACTACTACTGCTACAATGGCCACTATTGCTACCACTACGACTGCTACTTCTATGGCAATTCTTGCTGGGACTACTACTAATACTACTACTACTACTACTATTACGGCTACAGCTACTAGAACTACTACTATTGCTACTACTACTACTATTACTTCTAATTCTATTACTACTACTACTACTTCTACTGCCACTACTACCACTATTGCTACTGCTGCTATTACTATTGCTACTACTACTACTACTTTTACTACAAGTACTTCTACTCAGACTACAGCAGCTGCTGCTACTACTACACCTGCTACTACTACTAATACTGCTGCTACTGCTACCACTACTGCAACTACTCCTACTACTAGTACTGTAACTACTACTGCAACTATTGCTACTACTGCTGCGACTACTACTAATTCACCTACTACTACTGAACATATACTAATAATGCTACTACTTGTTTTCCTACCGCTACTATTATTGCTGCTACTACAGCTACCGCTAGCATTACAACAACTGGTACAACTACTACTAGTATTACTGCAACTACTGTTATTACTACTATTACTACAACTACTACTACTTATCCAACTATATATTCAACTGCCATAACTACTTCAACTACTACCACTACTATTGCTCCCACCACTGCTACTACTACTATGACTACTGCTGCTGCTACGGATGCTACTACTACTACTACTTCTACTACTACTTCTACTACTACTACAATTGTACCTATAACAACTACTACTATTGCTACTATTACTACTACTACTACTACAACAACACTAGTACTTCAGCGACTGTTGCTGCCACTACTAGTGCTACTACAACTATAGTTGTTGTCACTACTGCTACTAATATTGCTACTGCTCTGACAACAACTACTGCCACAGCTACTGCTACTTCTTCTACTACTACTACAAGACTACTACTTTTGCTGCCATTGCCGCTACCACTATTGCTATTACAACTACGGTTGCAGTGACTACTTCTACTACTACTGCTACTGCTGCTCTTACAACTACGACTACTACTGCTGCTACTATTACTACTATTACTACTACTCCTACTACTACTACTGCTACCACCACCACCACCACCACCACCACCACCACTACTACTACTGCCACCACTACTACTACTACTTCTACTATTACTACTACTACTACTACTATCAGTACTACTACTAGCACTACTACCACTTTTACTACTACTACTATTATTACTACCACTACAACTGCTACTATTGCCACAACTACTACTATTGCTACTACTAATGCAACTAGTCCTCCAACTATTACTATTACTACTACTAAAGCTATTACTACTGCTGCTATTATTACTACTATTACAACTACTACTACTAATACAACTCCAACTACTCCAACTCCTTCTATTATTACTCCTAATACTGCTACTACATTGTTTCCTACACGTAATGCTACTCCAACTACTACTACAACTTCCACAACTACTACTACTTCTACTACAAGTAGTACTATAACTAGTACTTCTACTACTTCTACTACTACTACCATTACTACTTCTACTACTATTACAACTGTTGCTGCTACAACTTCTACTGCTCCCACTACTACTACTAATGCAGCTACTATTACTACTCCTCCTCCTATGACAACAACAACAACGATTACGACTACTATTATTACTACTACAACAACAACTAGTACTGCTACAACTACTACTATTATACTACTAATGTGACTGGTGCTCAAAATACTACTATTACTACTACTAAAGCTATTACTACTGCTGCAATCACTACTACTGCTGCTACTGTTGCTACTGCTATAGCTACTAGTACTACTACTACACCTACTACTACTACTATTATTCGTGCTACTACTACCACTACCTTGGTTACCACACGTAATGCTACTCCTACAGCTACTACTAGTTATGCTACAACTACTACTACTTCTACTACTACTAATACAACTACTTCGATTACTACTACTTTTACTAGTACTAGTACTATAGCTACTAGTTCTACTTCTACAACTACAAATACTTCTGCTACTCCCACTGATACTGTGGCTACTACAACTTCCACTACTACTACTTCTACTACTTCCACTACTACTACTTCTACTACTACTGGTACTACTACTACTACTACAACTACTACAACTGTTGCTGCTACTACTACTATGACTACTACTACTATTGCTGCTACTACTTCTACTACTACTACTTTTACTGCTACTACTGCTACTACTACTTTTACTACTACTACTACTACTACTACTACTACTACTACTACTATTACTGCGGCTGCAACTACTACTAGTACTACGGGTACTACTATTACTACTACAACTGCTACTTCTACTACGGCTATTGATACTACTACTACTGCTACTACATCTACTACTACTACTACTACTACTACTACTACTACTACTACTACTACTACTACTACTACTATTACTAATACTACTACTACTTGGACGATGACTACGACTACTACTACCACTACTACTAGTAGTACTACTAGTACTACTACTAAAACTACTATGACTACTGTTGCTGTTGCTAGTGCTGCTACTCCAACTACTTCTGCTGCTACTCCAAGTACTACTATTTCTACTAATGCTACTACTACTACAGCAACTATACTGCTACTGCTTCTGCTATTTCTGCTACAACTACCCCTTCTACTACTACTAGTATTACTGCTATTATTTCCACTTTTGCTCCTATTGGTACTACACCTTCTACTACTGCTACTACTGCTACTACTGCTACTACTACTACAACTATTGGAGATACAACAACTACGACTGCTACTACTACTTCTGCTACTACTATTACTACAACAACTACTATTACTACTACAACTACAACTACAATTACTACAACAATTACTACTACTTTCACTTTTCCCACAATAACAACTGCTACCCCTTCTCTGACTAATACGACTTTCTAATACTAGTACTACTACTACCTCTACTAATGCTACTGCAACTACTACTAGTTCAACTACTTCTACTACTACTACTGCTACTGCTGCTACTATTACTACTACTACTACTGCTGCTCCTACAACTATGGCTACTAATACTACTACTACTGCTACTTCCGCATCTATTGCTACTACTACTACTGCTGCTACTACTACTACTACTACAACTACTATACTTCTACTCAAACTGCCGCTGCTGCTGCTATAACTATAACTACTACAACTGCTACAAATGCTATTATTACTACAACTACTTCTACTACTACTACTGCTGCTACTACTAATGCAACTACTGCTACTAGTGCTACTAGTACTACTAATCCAACTACTACAACTAATACTACAACAACAACTACTACTACAGCTACTGCTATTGTTACTTCTACTATTGCTTCATTTCCCACTACTATAACTTCTGCAACTAGTACTATTACTACTACTCCTCCTCCTACTACTACTTCTATTACTTTTGCTAGTACTGCTACTACTTGGGTTCCTACATGTAATGCTACTTCTACCACAACAACTACTACTACTTTTACTAATACTACTAATTCTACTACTACCAGTACTACAGCTACCACTTCTAGTACTACTACTACCACTACCACTGCTTCTCCTACTGCTACTACAACTGTTACTCCTACAACATCCACTACTGCTACTTCTACTACTTCTATTCCTGCTACTACTACTACTACTTCTACTCCTACTAGTACTATAGCTACCACTTCTAGTACTACTACTACCACTACCACTACTTCTCCTACTACTACTACAACTGTTACTCCCACAACATCCACTACTACTACTTCTATTATTGCTGGTACTAATACTACAACAACAACTGCAGCTGTTGCTACTACTACTAATACAACCACTGCTACTGCTACTACTACTATTGCTGTTACTACTCTACTACAACTACTACGACTACGACTACTACTACTACTTCTTCTACTATAACTACTGCTACTACTACTACTACTACTACTGTTGCAGCTAATGCAACTATTACTACTACTACGGGTACTACTACTGCTACTTCTACTATGGCTATTAATAAGACTATAATTACTACTACTACTACAATAACTACTACAACTACTGCTGCTGCTGTTGCTAGTGCTGCTACTCCTACTACTGCTATTACTACTACTACTACTACTACTACAACTGCTACTATACAACCACTACTATTATTTTTGCTACAACTACTGCTTCTACTACTACTAGCTCTACTGCTATTACTTCCACTTCTGTTACAATCAGCACTGATGCTTCTGCTACTGCTGCTACTACTACTGTTGAAGATACAATAATGATGATTACTACTGCTATTTCTACTACTACTACAACAACAACTGCCGCTATACAACTATTACAATTATTTCTGTTACAATTGGTACTACTACTTCTACTACGGCTACTACTACTACTGTTGTAGATACAACAACTATGACTACTACGATGACTACAACTGAGACTACTACTATTACTTCTGCCACTACTGCTACTACTATTACTGCTACTATTACTACTGCAACTACGACTACTACTACTACTACTACAACTTTAATTACTACAACAACAACTAGTACTACTACTTTTACCACAATAACAACTACTACTCCTTCTCCGACTACTACAACTATTGCTACTACTACTACTACTACAATTACTACTATTGCTACAACAACTACTGCTACTACTACAATTACTACTACTACTATGTCTACTACTACAGCGAATACTACTACTACTGCTACTACTATTACTGCTACTACAATTACTACTACAATTGCTACTACTTCTACTACTACTTCTACTATTACTACTACTGCTACGGCTAGTACAACCACTAGTACTATTTTTACTACTACTATTACTACCACTACGATTACTATTACTACTATTACTGCTACTACTACTTCTAATTGTACTACTACTACTACTGCAACTACTACTACTAATACTGCAAGTACTACTACTACAACAACTACTGCTATTTTTACTACTACTACTGCTGCTACTACTACTGCTGCTGTTGCTGCTGTTTCTACTACTACTTCCCCTACTACTGCTACTTCTCCTACTACCACCAGTGCTACTACTACTTCTGCTGCTGCTACTACTACTACTACTACTACTACTACTACTACAACTAGTACTACTACTAATACGAGTACTACTACTACTACTATTGCTCCTACTTAAACTATAGATACAACTACTACTAATACTGCTATGGCTGCTACTACAACTTCTACTACTACTACTACGGCTAGTACTACTACTATACTAGTAATAATACAACTACTAATAGTACTACTTCTACAAATACTCCTACTATAACTACTATTACTACTACTACTACTTTTCATACAACTACAACTAGTACTACTATACTACTTATCCTACAACTCCTACTACTGCTACTCCTACTACTGCTACAACTACAGCTATAGCTAGTACTACTACTATTGCTTCTGCTACTACTACCGCTACTACAACTACTGCTGCTGCTACTACTCCTATTCCCACTACTACTACTACTCCCACTGCTACTTCTACTAATGCTACTATTACTAATGCTGCTACTACTGCTATTCCTACTACAACTACTACTGTTAGTACTAGTGCTAATACTACTTATACTACTACTGCTACAACTACTACTTCAGCTACTACTAGTATTTCTATTGCTACCATTACCGCTACTACAATAACTACTACTACTCTTACTACTACTATTACTACTACTATTACTACTAATGTGACTTCTGCTACTTTTACTACCACCACCACCACCACTACTACTGCTGCTGTTGCTGCTGCTACTACTACTACTACTGCTGCTACTACTTCTACTGCTACTGCTACTACTACTACTACTACTACCACTAATGCTGCAACTACTAATGCTACTAGTACTACTACTTCTACTATGGCTACTACCACTACTTCAATGACTACTTTTAGTACTACTGCTCCTACTGCAACTACTAATACTACTACTACTGCTACTTTTCCTAGAACTGATACTACTGCTACAGTTACTACTACTTCTAGTATTGCCACTACTATTGCTACCACTAATACTGCCACCATTACTACTACTCCTCTAACTAGTGCTATTACTGCTACAATTGCTACTAGCGTACTATTACTACTACTACTACTGCTACTCCTTGTCGAACTACTATTACTTATTTTTCTACTACTACTACTACTACTACTACTATTACCACTACTACAACTACTACTGCTACTACTACTACTATTTCTACATCTAATAGTACTACTACTACAATTGCTGTAGCAGCTGCTACTAGTATTACTGCTACTGTTGCTGCTACTATTCTTGCTACTACTATAGCTACGATTGCTGTTATGACTACTATGACGGCTACGAGAGCTGCTAGTACTTCTATTACTACAACAACAACTACTGCTGCTACTACTACTACTACTACTGCTATTACTAATATTACTATTACTACAACTACTACCATTTCCACTAATTCTACTACTACTGCTACTACTACTACTTCTTTTACCACAACTACTACTGCTGCTACTACTACAACTACTAATACTATTACAAATACTTTTGCGACAACTGCTACTAGTACAACTGCTACAACTTCTACTACTACTACTTCAGCTACTACAACTTCTATTGCTACTACTGTTGCTACTACAACTTCTGTTACTACTTCTGCTATGACTACTACTGCTACTAAATACTACTACTACTACTACTCCTGCTGCTACTAGATCTACTACTGCTACTACTCCCACTAACTACTATTACTACTACTACTACCATTGCTATTGCTTCTACTACTACAACTACTCCTACAACTGCTATGGCTACTACTACTTCCACTACTGCTGCTACTACTTATACGACTACCACTACTGTTGTCGCTACTACTACTAATACTAGTATTGCTGCTGGTACTATTACTACTAAACTAGCTACTGCTACAACTAATTCAATAATTTCTTATACTCCCATTGCAACTTCTACTACTACTTTTACTACTACTACCACTACTATTGCTATGACTGCTACTACTACTACTACTGCTACTACGACTACGACTGCTGTTGCTTGTACTAATACTAAAATAGTATCCACTACTATTACTACTTCAACTACTACTACTTTTAGGACTATTGCTACAGCTAGAACTACCATTTCTCATAGTACTACTAATACTGCTGCCACTGCTACTTCTACTACTACTAATGAGGCTACTGCTACTATTAGGTCTACTACTACTTCTATCACTAGTTCTACTACTTCTCTAGCGAATACAACTACGACTGCTATTTCTTTTGCTACTACTGCTACTACGATTAACACTACTACTACTAATACTACTACTTCTTTTGCAGCTGCTACAACGCCTACTTGTACTATCGCCACAACTAATACCACTACTACTACTACTACTACTCTGCTACTGCTGCTACAACTGCTAGTATACTGCTACAATTGCTACTACTGCAACTGCAGCACAAGCTACTACTACCACTATACTATAGCTTGCACTTATACTACACTACTACTGCTCATACTAATACTTCAGCTACTACTACTACTGTAACAACTATTACTATTGCTAGTACTGCTCCTACTGCTACAAATACTGCTATTACTATTGCTACTATACTACTACAACCACTTCTACTGGTTCTGCTACTAATATGACTGCCATTACTACTACGACTAATACTTGGCTACTACTGCCCCTACGACTAATACTACTACTACTCCAAGTATAATTGCTACCACTACTCCTATTACTACTAGCACTACATTTGCTTTTGTTGCTACTATTCCTAACACTAGTACTGCTACTACTATAGCTACTTATCGCACTACTACCATATCTAACACTACTACTACTACTAGAACTACTACTGCTGCTACTACTACAACAACTACTGCAACTGCTATGACTATTGCTACAGTGAATACTACTACTACTGCTACAATTTCTACCACAACTAGTACTCTTACTATAACTACTACTACTACTGCTACTACTTCTATTGCTGCTGCTGCAACTACTACAGCTATTGCTACAACAATTACTCCTTCTACTACTACGACTTCTACTGCTACAACTATTACTAATACCACTACTACTGCTACTGCTACTACTGCTATAACTACTATTACTACAACTGCTACTACTAGTACTGCTGCTACTATTACTATAACAGCGACCACTACTATTACTACTAGTACTACTATCAATACTATAATTACTACTATTACTATTTCTATTACTACTATTACCGGTACTACAACCTTTACTTCTACTAGTAGTATTTCTACCTTTGCAACAACAACTACTACTAGTACTATTACTACTACCACTACTATCATTACAAATATTGCTACTTCAACTACTACTACAACTATTGCTAGCACTACTACTACTACTACTACTACTACTACTACTTCTCCTACAATAACAACAACTACTACTTCTCCTACTACTAATACTACTCCTACTAACACTAGTGGTACTACTACTTTTGCGGCTACAACTACTATTACTACTGCTATGGCTGCTACTACTTCTTCTACTACTATTGCTACTACTACTACTACTGCTGTTGCTGCTGCTTCTGCTACTACTACTACTGCTGCTGTTGCTACTAATAGTACTACTTCTATAACTACTTCTACTACAACAACAACTACTACAACCACTACTTCTCCTACAACTGCAATAATAGCTACTACTACTACTTCTCCTACAATGACTACTGCTACTACTGCTACTACTGCTACTACTCCTACTCCTACTACTACTGTGGCTACTACTACTACTACTACTACTACTACTAATACTACTTCTCCCATTACTCCTACTACTGTTGCTTCTACTAATGCTACTACTACTTCTACAACAACAACAACTACTACTGTAGCTGTTCCTACTGCTGCTACTCTACAATAGCTACTAATATTACTACTACTACTACTACTACTAGTACTACTACTACTACTACTACTACTAGTTCTACTACTTCTTCTACTACTACTACTTCTACTACTACTGCTACTACTACTAGTATTACTACCATTAGTCATTAGTTCACCTGCTACTACTTCTGCTATCAATACTTACTTCTGCTACTACTACTTCTGCTACAACTACTATCGCTACTAATACTACTGCTGCTACTACAGCTACTGCTACCACTGCTATTGCTACTGCTACTACTGCTGCTGCTGTTGCTACTAACTGCTACTACTACTACTTTTAATTCTACTATTGCTATTACTACTATCACTTCTGCTACAACTACTATGGCTGCTACTACTACCACTGCTACAGTGACTACTTCTACTACTATGACTAATGCTGCTGCTACTACTACTTATACTACTACTGCTACTGCTGGTAGTGTTAGTCAGAGAAGAAGTAGTAGTAGTAGTAGTAATAGTAGTAAGATAAGTAGTAGTGGTGTTAGTAGTAGTAGTAGTAGTAGTAGTAGCAGCAGCAGCAGTAGTAGTAGGTATTGTAGGAGTAGTAGTAGTAGGAGGAGGAGTAGTAGTAGAAGTAGAAGTAGCAGTAGTAGCAGCAATAGTCGGAGTAGTAGTAGTAGTAATAGTAGATGTAGAAGTAGCAGTAGTAGTAATAGCAGCATTGGTAGCAATAGTAGTACAAATATTATTAGTAGTAGTGGTCGTTGATGTAGTAGCTTCAGTAGAAGTAGTAGTATTGATAGTAGTAATAAAAGTAGTAGTTGCCATACTAGGAGTAGTAGTAATAGTAGCAGTAGTGGTAGTAGTAGTACTATTGGTAGTAGTTATTGTACTAACAGCAAAAATAGGATTAGTAGTAGCAATAGCACAAGTACAAATAGTAGCAGTAGTTGTTGTAGTAGTAGCGATAGTAGTAGTATTAGTAGTAGTAGTAGTAGTAGTAGTAGTAGTAGTAGTAGTAGCAGTAGTCATAGTGGTAGTAGTAGTACTAGTAGTAGTACTAGCAGCAGCAGTAGCAATAGTAGTAGTAGCAGTAGCGGTAATAGTATAGTAGCATCAATAGTAGTAGTAGCAGTAGTGGTAGAAGCAGTATTAGTGGTTATAGTAGTAGTAGTAGTAGTACAAGCAGTATTTGTAGTAGTAATAGCAACAGCAGCAGTAGCAGTAATAGTAATGCTAGTAATACTAGTAGCAGTAGTAGTTGTTGTAGTAATACTAGTAGCAGCGTCTGCAATAGTAGCAGTAGTAATTGTAGTAGTGCTGGTAGTAGTAGCAGAAGTAGTAGCAGTAGTAGTAGTAGTAGTAGCAATAGTAGTCATAGTGGGAGTAGCAATTGTCGCAACAATAGCAACAGCAGCAATAGTAGTAGGAGAAGTAGAAGTTGGAGGAATATTAATAGTAGCTGTAATAGTAGAAGTTGTAGTAGTAGTAGAACTAGCAGTAGTAGTGGCAGTTGTAGCAACAATGGTAGTAGTAGTAGTTGGAGCAGCATTGGTAGTAGTAGTAGTTATGGTAGTAGTAGTAGTACTAATAAGGGCAGAAGTTGTAGCAGTGGTAACTAAGGCAGTGGTCATAACAGAACTTGTAGTAGTAGTAGGAGTAGTTGTAGTAGCAAAAGTAGTAGTAGTAGTAGTAAAAGTAATAGTTGCAGTAGTAGTAGTAGTAGTGCTAGTGTTAGTAGTGATACCACTAGTAGCAGTAGTTGTATTAGTAGGCATAGCAATAGTTGTGGTAACAGAAGTAATTGCAGTAGTAGCGGTAGTTATAGTAATAGTAGTTATTGTTGTAGCAGTTGTAGTAGTAGCAGCAGCAGTAGTTGGAGCATAAGTTGTAGTAGTAGTAGTCGTAGTGCTGGCAGAAGTAGTCGTAGTCATAGCAGTACTAGTGGTAGTAGGGGCAGCACTAGTAGTAGTATTAGTAATAGTAGTAGTAGTGTAGCAGTAGTACTAGTAGTAGTTGTAGTAATAGAAGAAGAAGTAGTAGTAGTAGAAGCGACAATAGCAGCTGCAGTAGTACTACTAGCAGTAGTAATAGTTACAGTAGTACTAGTGGTGGAAGCAGTAGCAAAAGTAGTAGCAGTAGCTGTATAAGTCGTAGTTGTTGTGGCAATAGTTATAGTAGTTGTTGTAATTGAATTAGAAGTAACAGTAGTAATAGTAGTCAAAAAAGTATTTGTAGTAGCAGTAGCAGTACTAGTAGTAGAGGTAGTAGCAGATGTGATAGCTGAAGTAGTAGCAGTAGTAGCCATAGCAGAAGTTGTAGTCGTCGTAGTAGTAATAGTAGTAGTAGCAGTAGCTGTAGTTATGGCATATGTAGTAGTAGCTATAGTAGTAGTAATTATTATTCTTATAGGAGAACAAGTGGTAGAAGTAGTATTTGTTGTTATAGTAGTAGTACTAGTAGCAGTAGTTGTATTTATTGTTGTTGTAGTAGTACTAGTAGCAGCAGTAGCAGTAGTAGTAGAAGTAGAAGTGCTAGTAGTAGAAGTTGTAGCAGTAGTAGTAGCAGTAGAAGTAGTGGTAGGCATTGTAGCAGTTGTAGTCAAAGTAGTAGTAGTTGTTGCAGTAGTTACAGTAGTAGTAATTGTAGTAATACTAGTAGAAGTAGTAGCAGTGGAGGCAGTAGTCATGGTCGTGGTAGAAGTAATACTCAAACTAGCATAGTAGTTGTAGCAGTAGTATTATTATTTTGAGTAGTAGTTGTAGTAGTAGCAGTATTAGTAGCAGTGGTAACAGTATTAGGAGATATAGTAGTAGAAGCAATAGTAGTAGCAATATTAGTAGTAGTATTAGTAGTAGTGGCGGTAGTAGTAGTTGTTGTAGTAGCAGCAATAGTAGTAGTAGTAGTAGTAGCAGTAGTTGTAGCAACTGTAGTAGTAGCAGTAGTTGCAGGGGCCAGATTAGGAGTAATAGTAGGAGTAGTATTAGTTGGAGTATTGGTAGTAGCACTAGTAGTAGTAGGATCAGTAGTAGCAGTAGGCGTAGTAGTAGTTGTAGCAGTAGTTATAATAGTAGGGGTAGTATTAGTAGTAGCAAAAGGAGTTGTTGTAGTAGTAATAGTAGTAGTAATAGTAGTAGTTGTTGGAGTAGTAGCAGTGCTAGTAGTAGTAGTAGCAGTAGTAGTGCAGTACTAGTAACAATACTAGCAGTAGTAGTAGTAGTAGTAGTAGTAGTAGCAGTAGTAGAATAGCAGTGGTTGTAGTAGGAGTTGTAGTAGTAGCAACACAACTAGTAGTAGTAGTAGTTGCAGAAGTAGTCACAGTAGTAGTGGCTGTAGTAGTAGTTGTAGCAGAAGTAGTAGTAGAAGTACTACATGTAGGAGAAGGAATATTAGCCTTAGTGGTAGTATGAGTAGTAGTAATAACCACAGTAGTAATAGTAGTAGTAGTGGTAGTAGGAGTAGCAGTAGCGTTTGTAGAAGTCATAGAAGTAGTAGTAGTAGTAGTTGTTATAGTAGTAGTAGTACTAATAGTAGCTATTGGAGTAGTAGTTGTAGTAGTAGTGGTAGTAGTAGTTACAGTAGTAGTTGTTGTAGTAGTAGTAGTAGTTATTGTTGTTGTTCTTGTTGTAGTAATCGTAGTAAAATTACTAGTAGTAGAAGTAATAGTAGTAGGAGGAGGAGTATTCCTCATAGTAGTAGTAGCAGTTGCAGCTGCAGATATAATAACTTTAACTACTACTATGACTACTACTACTACTTTTGCTACTACTGCTACTACTGCTACTACTAATACTATTACTGCAGCTGCTACTACTACTATTACTGCTATTATTACTAGTGCTGCTACTACTACAACTACTTTTCCCACAATTACAACTGCGACTAATACAACAACTACGATTACTACAACTACTACAATAACTACCACTACAACTACTTTTCCCACAATAACAACTACTACTACTGCTCTACTACTATGACTGCTACACAACTACTACTACCTCTTCTGTTGCTACAGCTACTAGTACTTCTACAACTGCCTCTACTACTACTACAGCTATTTCTACTACTACTACTACTACTTTTACTACTACTACTGCTACAGTTATTGCTACTACTAGTACTACTACTGCCATAACGGCTAGTACTGCTACAACTACTACCGCTACTTCTAACGCTATTCCTGCTGCTGTAATTGCTAGAACTGCTACTACTACTACAACAACTTCTACTTCTATTACTACTGCTACTACTACCACAAGTACTACTACTGCTACTACTACATCTACGAATACTACTGTAGCTGCTACTACTACCAATATTGTTCCTATTGCTACTAATACTGCAACTATTACTACTGCTGCTGCAGCTACTACTACTGCAACTATTTCTACTACTGCCACGACTACTACAAATCCAACTATTACTACTACTACTACTACTAATCCAACTGTTGCTACTACTACTACTGCTACAGCTACTGCAACTACAACTTTTTCTCCTACTACTACTACTTCTGCTACTAGTACTTGTACTACTGCTACTACTACTACTGCTCCAATGACTACTACGTCTGCTACTACTACTGCTACCACTACTGCTACTTCTACCACTACTACGACTAGTACTACTGCTACTACTACTACTATTATTACTACAGCTATAACTACTACTACTACTATTGTTAGTACTACTACTACTACTACTATGGCTATTAACACTACTACTGTTACTACTACTACTGCTGCTGCTGCTACTACTATTGCTAATGCTACTACTACTATTGCTGCTGCTGCTGTTGTTGTAGCTTCTATTACAACTTCATGTACTATAACTACTACTTCTTCTACTACTTCTAGTATTGCGACAACTACTACTATAACTATACTGTTACTTCTTCTACTATTACAACTACTGCTGCTACAACTACCACTACTACTACTACTAATACGACTGATACCGCTTCCACTACTGCTACTATTAGTACTACTGCTTTTCTACTACTACAATTGCAGCTACTACTCCTACACTACTACTATGACTACTACTACTACTTATGCTACAACTGCTGCTACTACTACTGCTATAATTTCTACTACTATTACTATTGCTGCTAGTAATACTATTACTACTACAACTATGACTACTGCTACAACAATAACAACAACAACTACGACTACTACTATTACTTCTGCTTTTAGTACTGCTTCTACTACTACTAATTCAATTATTTCTGCTACTACTGCTGCTACATTGTTTGCTACACGTAATGATCTCCTCCTACTACTACTACTTATACTACTATTACTATTTCTACCACTACTACTACTTTTACTACTACTTGTACTACAGCCACTACTTCTACCACTACTACTACTGCGACTACTACTTTTGCTACTGCTACTACTTCTATTGCTGCTACAACTTCCACTACTTCTATGGGTACTGTTGCTACTAGTACTTCTACTACCACAACATCTGGAACTACTACAGCTACTACTACTACAACTACTATTGCTGCTGCTGCTTCTGCAACTACGACTACAACTACAGGTACTACTATTGCTACTACTACTGCTCCTACTATGGCTAATACTACTACCACTACTTCTTCTTCTTTTTCTTCTTCTTCTACTACTACTACTACCACTACTCCTACTACCACATTAACTACTATTGTTGTTGTTAGGGTTGCTACTCCGACTACTACTATTTCTACTACTGCTAGTACTACTATTGCAACTATACTGCTATAGCTTCTACTATTTCTTCTACAACTATCGCTTCTTCTACTACTAGTACTACGGTTATTACTTCCACTTCTGCTACTATTAGTACTATTGCTTTTGCAACTACTGCTACCGCTACTACTACTACTACTACTATTGTAGATACCAAAACTACGACCACTACTATGACTACAACTATGACTACTACTACTACTACAACAACAATTACTAGTACTATTACTACTGCTGCTGCTACTACAATTACTACGATGACTATGACCACAACTACTACTACAACAACAACAACAACTACTACTACTACTTTTCCCAGAATAACAACTACTACTCCTCCTCCGAATACTACGACTGCTGCTACTACTACTGCTACTTCTACTACCACAACATCTGGAACTACTATTGCTACTACTACAACAGCTACTACTACTACAACTACTAATGTTGCTGCTGCTTCTGCAACTATGACTACAACTACAGGCACTACTACTGCTACTACTACTGCTGCTACTATGACCAATACTACTACCACTATTTCTTCTTCTTCTTCTTCTTCTACTACTACTACCACTACTCCCACTACCGCTATGACTATTGCTGTTGTTGTTAATGCTGCTACTCCAACTACTACTATTTCTTCTACTGCTACTACTACTACTGCAATTATACTGATACTGCTTCTACTATTTCTTCTACAACTACCGCTTCTTCTAGTACTAGTACTACGGTTATTACTTCCACTTCTGCTTCTATTAGTACTATTGCTTTTGCAACTACTGCTACTACAACTACTACTATTGTAGATACCACAACTACGACTACTACTTCGACTACTACTACTACTACTACTACTACTACTATTACTAGTACTATTACTACTGCTGCTACTACTATTACTACCATGACTATGACCACAACTACTACTACAACTACAACAACAACTACTACTACTACTTTTCCCAGAATAACAACTACTACTCCTCCTCCGAATACTACGACTGCTGCTACAACTACTCCTATTACTACAACTACGACTACTGCTACTACTACCCCTACTACTGCTATGACTGCTACTATAGCTACAACTACTTCTACTACTACGGCTGCTGCGATTGCTACTATGGCTACTACTATTGCTACTACTACTGCTATGACTACTACTACGATTGATTCTGCCACTACTACTACCACTGTACTAATGCTACTACTACTACTACTATTACTATTACCACGACCATTGCTACTGCTATTACTACTCCTACTGCTGCTATGGCAACCACTACTACTACTTCTACTGCTACTGCTATTATAGCTACAACAACAACTACTACAGCTACTATTATTGTTTCTACTACTACAACAGAAACTACTACTACTTCTACTACTACTACTATTGATACTGTTGCTGTTGCTGCTCTTACAACGACTACTACTACTTCTGCAGCTGCTGCTGCTACTACTACTAATACTACCAGTATTACTACTACCGCTACTACTACTACTATTACTACAACAATTACTACTACTACTTCTACTACCACTACTACTCCTATTAGTACTCCTACTGCTACTATGACTACTACTACAACTACTACTGCTGCTGCTGCTACTACTACAACTACTACTATTGCCACTACTACTACTATTACTACTACTACTACAACTTCTACTTCTACTTATATTACTACTACTACTACTACTGGTACTACTACTACTACTACTGCTACAGCTATTGCTACTGCTACAACTACGACTACTGCTACTATGACTATTGCTACTACTACTACTACAACTTCTACTACTACAACAACAACAACAAATACTACTACTACTCCTACTACAAACTATTGCTGCTGCTACTACTACTACTACTACTACCTCTCCTACTTACTTCTACTACTGCTACAACTGCAACTATATTTCTCACAGCCTTCAACAATAACTACTACGGCTACTTTGTAACACAGGAACTACCTAGCTATTCTACTACTGCCAACTCCTACTCCAATACTATGTGACTACTACTATTACTACAACCACAGCTACTGTGTGCTACCTACTACTACTTCTCAAACAACAACTACTACTGCGACTAGTACTACAACTTCTCCAACAATAACTACTACTGCTAATATTACAACTGCTACTACTACAACTCCTACAATTACTGCAACTACTACTTTTATTACAACTGATACTACTACTCCTCCTACTACTAACACTACTGCTGCTGCTGCTGCTGCTAGTACTGCTGCTGCTACCCCAACTACTACTACTATAGTTACTACTACTTAAACTACTACTACTTCTATTAGTACTACTACTGCTACTACAACTACAACTACTGCTATTACTTCTACCAATTCAACTACCACTACTCCTACTACTAATTCTCCTACTGCCAAAGCTGCTACTACTACTTTTGCAACTAGTACTATTACTACTACTATTCCTATTACTACTACTACTACTATTGCAACTACTACTAATGCCACAATGACTACGACTACTGCTACTACTACAACCACTACTATGACTGCGACTACTACTAGTACTACTACTATTATTACTATTACTACTACTACTACAACTACTACTACTTCTACTACTATCAATTCAGCTGCTAGAATAACTGCTACTACAACCCCTACTACTCCTACTACGACGATAGTACTTCTACTACCGGTACTACTAATACTACTACTACCACTACAACAATTACAACTGTTGTAACTAATACTACAGCTACTACTACTACTACTACTACTACTTCTACAACAACTACTACTACTACAACTTGAACTTCTACTAATACTTTTACTGCTACTGTTGTTGTTGTTGCTACTACTACTACTACTACTACTACTACTACTACTGTTACTACTGCTACTACTACTTCTACTACTACTACTACTACAAGAACTACTATTACTACTACTATTATTACTATGACTATTATGACTACTACTAATGGGACTACTGAAACTTCGCCAACTACTAGTACTACATCTGTAACTACTACCACTAGAACTATTACTACAACTACTACACCTATGCATACTACTACTACTACTACTACTACTACTACTACTTCTACCGCTAATACTACTATTGCTACAACTACTACTACTACTACTGCTACTACATCTGCAACTACTATGAGTACTACTACTACTACTGCAACTATAACTGCTACAATGACTACGACTACTGCTACTACTACTGCTACTACTACTGCTACTGCTACTGCTACTACAACTATTACTATTACTATTGCCACTACTACTTCAACAATAACAACAATAACTACTACTACTACTATTGCTCATAATACTTCTACCACTAGTACTACTCCTACTACCACTAATACTACTACTACAATTACTGCTATTACTACTTCTAATACTACTACTACTACTCTTGATGCACCTAGTAAAAATACTGCTATTACTAATAGTACTACTACTATTATTACTACTACGAATATTATTAGTACTGTTGCTGCTATTGCTATTGCTACTACTGCTACAACAAAAACTACTACTATTACTAGTATAACAACCACCATTCCTACTACTACTATTACAAATACTACGACAAACACTGCTACTCATACTACTATTGGTACTACTACTACGGCTACTACTACTACCACTACTACTACCACACCTCCTCCACCTACTACTACTGCTACTGCTACTATTACAACTACTATTACTACTACTACTCCAACATCTATTACTAAACCTACGACTACTCCTGCTACTACTAGTATAACAATTACTTCTACTACTACTACTACTACTTCTCCTCCTCCTGCTGCAGCTACTTCGATTACAACTATCGCGGCTACCATTACTCCTACTACTAGTACTACACCTACTACTCCTACTACTACAGCTACTACTACGACACTGCTACTGTAACTACTACTACTTGTATTACTGCTATTCTTACAAGTACTACTATTACTACTACTAATACTACTACTGCTGCCACTTGCACTACTACTACTCCTAATGCAACTACTGGTACTCGTACTTCTAATATAACTTCTTCTTCTTCTTCTTCTACTACTACCACTCCTACTAGTACTACTACAACTACTGCTACACCCACTACTGCTACTCCTAGAACTACTACTACTACTACTACTACTACTACAACTACTACAACTACTACTACTCCTCCTCCTCCTCCTCCTCCTCCTACTACTGCTACTACTACTACTACCATTATTACCACCACAACTCCTGCTACTGCTTCTACTTCTGCTACTGCTAGAAATGTAGCTACAACAACAACTACAGTGAACACTACTACTACTACAACACTACTACTTCTGCTACTGTTGCCACTGTTGCTAGTGCTGCTACAACAACATTTCTTGTGTCAACTACTACTACTGCTGCTGCTTCTCTTACAATACCACTACTGCTGCTGCTCTTGCAACAACTTCTACTAGTACTATTACAACAGCCACTACTACTACAATCAGTTTTACTACTGCTACTACGACGACAAGAACAACAACTTCTTTTTCTACTACTAATAGTACTACTGCTACTGTTGCTACAACAACTATAACAGCTACAACTACAACTACGACTACGACTACTGCTACTACTACAACAACAACAACAACTACTACTACTACTACTACTACAACTACGACTACTACATCTAGTACTACTACTACTACTCCTCCTACTGCTACTAATACAACAATGGCAGTTACTACTACCTGTACTGCTGCTACTACTACTACTGTTGCTATTACTACTACTACTATTACTGCTACAACTATTACTACTACTACTATTCTACTACTACTACTACAACAACAACTTTACCACTACTACTGCAAGTACTACTATTGCTACTACTATTACTTCTACTCCTACAACTACTATTATAAATAATACTATTATTCTAACTACTCTAATTGCTACTACAACTACTACTCCTACTACTATTACTGCCATTTTTGCTACTACTTCTGCTACTTGTACTAGTACTTCACCTACTACTCCTCCTACTACTACAATTACTACTACTGCTGTTGTTGTTGTTGCTGCTACAACAATTATGGCAATTTCTATTACTACTGCTACTACAACTACCTCTACAGCTGCTCCTAGTACTACTACTCCTACTACTACTACTACTATTACTACTGCAACTGCTACAACTACTAATACTAATACTATTACTACTTCAACTTCTACTACAACTCCTACTCCTATTTCTACTCCTACTACTACTACTATTACCACCACTACCACTACTGCTACTACTACTACTACTACTACTACTACTACCACTACCACTGCAGCTACTAGAACTACCGCTATTAGTACTACTACAACTATTACAACTAATACCACTACAACAACTACTGCTACTATTACTACGACTACTAGAACTACTACTACTACTACTTCAACTACTAGTACTACTGCTACTACTACGACTACTACTATTACTTCATTTGCTACGGCTACTATAGCTACTCGTACTGCTATCACTACTACTATTACGACTACTATTCTTGCTGTTGCTACTTCTACTACTACCACTGTGACTACAACTGCTACTTCCACAACAACTACTTACTACTGCTGCTACTACTACTACACTACTACAACTAATACTACTTGAATTACTATTCCTACAACTACTACTATTACTACAACTATTACTGCTACTGCTACTCCTACTGTAACTACTGCTACTCGTACTTCTACGATTACTTCTACAAATACTACTATTACTCCCATAACTGCTACTACTACTCCTACTCCTACTCCTACTACTCCTCCTCCTCCTCCTCCTCCTCCTCCTCCTCCTCCTACTACTACTACTACTACACCTACTACTACAACTACTACTCATACTATTGCTACATCTGTGACTACTACTACTACTACAACTACTACAACTAGAACTACTACTAATACTTCTACTGCTACTGCTGCCGCTACTACTACTACTACTGCTGCTGCTACTACTGCTACTATTACTAGTACAAATACTACTATTACTAATACTGCAACTACTACCACCGCTACCACTACCAATATGGCAACAACTTGTACTACTTCTACAACCACTACTACCACTACTATTGCTACTACTACTACACCTACACCTATTACTACCACTACTATTGCTACCAATACTACTACTGTTGCTACTATTGCAACTACTACTACTACTATTCCTACTGCTACTACTACAGTACCTACTAATACTATGATGACTACTACTATTACTAGTCCTACTACTACTATGAGTACCACAATTGCTACTGCAACTACTAGTGCTACAACTACAACTACTACAACAACAACTACTACTGCTACTGCAGCTACTACCTCATTTTCAACTGCTACAATACTACTGCTACTACTACCACTACTACCGATGCTGCTGCTACAACTGCTATTGCTACTACTGCTACTTCTACTACTACTACTACTACTACTGTAACATTAACTATTACTACTTCAACTAATACTGCTGCCATTGCTATTGCTACTACTGCTGCTTCTACTACTACTACTACTATAACATTAACTATTACTACTTCAACTAATACTGTCGCTACTGCTATTACTGATACAACTGCTACTACAACAACTACTGCTACTCCGGCTACTACTACCACAACAACAACAACAACTACTACTACTACTACAACTTCTGCTACTATAGCTACTACTACTACTACTATTTCTACTACTACTACTACTACTACTACCATTGCAACTACTACTCTGCTGCTTCTACAACTGCAACTACTACTAATACTAATACAACTGCAACTACTACTATGCCTACTGTGGCTGCTCCTCCTATTACTACTTACTCAATCCACTCTAGTACTACTATCGCTATTACTACTACTAACTAACTATACCATTATACTCCTACTACTACTAACGACTACAACTATCCTACTCCTAAACTACTGCTAACTACAACTACTTTTTAATACTAATACTACACTACTTGCAACTACTCTCAACACCAACTCCGTACTACTACCTACTACGACTACTAGTAACTATAATATTATTAGTACTACTACTACTACTTACTACTACTACTCCAATTGTACTATTGGTTGGTACTACACAAAAAACTACTACTGCGATTACTAATACTAACTATTATAACAACAACAACAACAACTACTACTACTACAACTACAACTATTGCTCCTATTGCCACCGCTATAACTACTACTACAACTACTACCACTAGTATAACTACTACTCCTACTAGTACGGCTACTACAACTTCTGTTGCAGCTACTACAATTATCACTCCTTCCACTACTACTGCTGCTATTGCTACTACAACTCCTATTACAACCACTACTACTACTACTAATACAACAACTACTACTATTACTGCTGCTATTACTACTTCTACTACTAGTACAACTGCAACTACTACTACTCCCGCTACTGCGGTTGCTACTATTACTACTACTAGTAGTACTACTCCCTCTACTACTACTACTGCTGCTGCTGCTGCTGCTACTACTACTACTACTAGTACTACTACTACTACTACGACGACTACAACTACTACTGCTGCTGCTACTACTAGTACTATGACTATTAAAAATAACTACGACTCTCCTACTCTGCCACTGCGTAACGACGAGGAATACTACTGCAACTACTACCTACTACTACTACTACTATAGCTACTACTACTCCTACTACTACTACTACCGCTACTAATACTACTACTACTACTATAGATACCAATACTACTTCTACTGCTACTACTACAATAACAACTACCAGTATAGCTACTACAACTACTATGACTACTCCTACTACTACTCCTACTACTACTACTATGATTACTACTACCACTACTACTGCTACTACTGCTACTACCACAACTACTAGTACTATAACTGCAGCGACTACAACAACAACTACTACTCCTGCTACAACTACTTTTATAGCTACTACTACCGCTACTCCCACTACTACTGCTACTGCCACTAGTGCTACTACTAATACTACTACTACTACTTCTTCTGCTACTGCTGTTGATGCTACTACTACCACTACTGCTACAACTGTTGCTCCTACTACGACGACTACAACAACAACAACTACTACTACTACTCCTACTACTCCAACTGCTATTACTATCAAAACTACTACTTCTACTACTACTGCCACTACAGCAACTACTAGTACTACTACTGCAACTTCTGCTGCTACTACTACTACTACTACTACTACTACTACTACTACTACTACTACTACTGATACCAATACTACTACTACTACTACTACTACCACTCATACTACTTTAGCTACTGCTACTACTACGACTTCTACTACTACTACTCCAACTACTATTACTATGACTACTACAACCACTACTACTGCTACTACTACTGCTACTCCAACTACTAGTACTATAACTGCAACTACTACTACTGCTACTGCTAATGCAACAATTACTATTACAGATGCCACTATTACCGCTACTGCCACTACTACTACAACTACTGCTACTTTGCTACTAATGCTGCTACTGCCACTACAACCGATATCACTGTTACTACTACTACTTCTACTACTACTACTACTACTACTACTACTACTACTACTTCTACTACTACTCCTATTATTACTACTACTAGTACTAGTACTACCACTACTACAACTTTTCCTACAACCACTGCTACTACGGCAATTGCTACTACTACTACTGCTTCTACTACAACTGCTACTACTACTACGACCAATAGTATTGCTACAACTGCTACTACTCTTGCTGCTAATGCTACTAAAACTTTTACTATGACAATAACTACTGCTGCTGCAACTACTTCAACTGCTATTACTACAATTGCCTCTACTACTAGCACTACTGCGGCTATTACAAGTACAACTACTGCTACTAGGGCAACTACTACTACTACTACTACATCTATAATTGCTACTACTGCTACAATAACTACTACGACTACTACCGCTACCGCTATTACTACAACTCCTGTTGCTATTGCTATTATTGCTGCTACTACTACTACTACTACTACTATTGCTACTACGACTACTACTACTACAACTAGAACAACTACTAATATTGTTGCTACTTCTGACACTATGACTACTAATACTACTATTACTACTACTACTACAACAACAACGATTACTACTACTAATAATAGTACTACTACTATTGATATTGTTGTTGCTGCTACTATTACAACTACTGCTTCTTCTGTTGCTACTACAACTACTTTTGCTACTACAAGTTCACTACCACTACTACAACTTGTGTACAACTATTACTATTACTGTTACTACTACTACTACAACTACTACTACTACTGATGCTACTACTACTACTGCTGCTACTGTTTCTAGTACTACTACTACTACTACTTCTACTACTACCACTATTGGAACTAACGCTATTGCTCCTCCTGCTACTACTGCTGTTACTACTCCTGCGGCTACAGCTACTACAATAACTACTACTACAACTGCTGCTGCTACAATTACGGCTACTACTACTGCTACTACTGCTATTACTACAGCTGCTATCACCACTACTACTACAGCTGCTGCTGCTGCTGCTGTTGTTGTTCCAACAATAAATAGTACTACTACTACTGCTGCTACTACCACTGCTATCACCACTACTATTGCTACTACTACTAATGCTACTTCTACTGCTACTACTACTGCTGATAGTACATCTACTTCTACCACTTTTGCTACTAATACTACTACTACTACTACAACAACATCAACTACTACTACTAATATAACTACTATTGTTGTTGCTGCTACTTCTACTGCAACTACTACTACTGCCACTACTACTACTACTACTTCTACTACTACTGTTACATCTACTTCTACTTCTGTGATAACAACTACTACTACTGCTACTACTATGACTACTACTACTGCTGCTGCTGCTGCTACTACTACACTACTAATACAAGTACTACTATTAGAATACTACTACTTCCACAACTACCACTATTATCATTACTAATATTACTACTACTGCTACAACCACTACCACTACTCAAACTGCAACTACTACTACTCCTACAAATGCTATTACTGCAACCAATACTACTACTACTCCCATGACTATTGACAACTCCTATTGCAACTACTACAACTCCAACTACTACGACTATTACTACTACTACTACCATTACTACAAATTCTCCTATTACAACTACTAATACAGCAATTACTACTACTCCTACTACTATCTACTACTTCTACTACCACTACTAATAATACTACTGTTACTACTACTACTACAACAGCAACAACAACAACAACAACTACTACTGCAACTACTGCAACTACTGCTACAACTACGACTACTACTACTAGTACTCCTACTACCACTACTACTGTTACTACTACTACTACTACCAATACTACTACTACTACTTGTACTACTACTATTGCTACTACTACTACTACTACTAGTACTATAACTACTACTACTAGTGCTGCTACTACTACTCCCACTACTCCTGCTGCTACTACTACTAGGACTATTACAACAACTACTACTTCTACTATTGCTACTATGACAACTACTAGCACTACTATTTCAACTACTACCACTATTACTACTACTATTACCTGTACTACTAAGACCAATACTACTACTAATGCTAATACTATGACTACTACAACTACCACCACTTCTACTACTACTGCTACTACTACTATGGCTACTGCTACTACTACTTCTACTACTACTACTACTACTACTACTATGATTACCACTACCACTACTATTGCTATTACTACTACTACTGTAACTACTGCTACTGCTACAACTGCTATTGCAGCTACTACTTCTATAATTGCTACAATTGTTGTTGCTCTTTCTGCTATTGCTACTAATACATCTACCATAATAATAACTTCTGCTATTGCCACTACTTTAACCGCTATTACTATAATTGCTAACACTACTAGTACTACTATGACTACTACTATTACTAACACTATTATTGCTGCTACTACCACTACTACTTCGACAACTGCTACTACAGCTACAACGGGTACTACTACTACTACTACTGTGACTACTACTGCTACTACTACTTCCACAACTACTACTACTGCTTTTGCTACAGCTACTACTGCCACTACCATTATTACTGCCACTACTACTACTGCTACAACTGCTACTGCTGCTTCTATTGCTACTACTATTACTACTATTGCCATAACTATTGTAGCAACTACAACCACTGCCGCTACTGCTATGGAAACTACTACTACTACTATCGATATCCTACTGCTACAACAACAAAAACTACTTCTACAATTGCTACTGCTGCTACAACGGGTACTACTACTATCATAACTACTACAACTACTACTATTTCTTATACAACAACTACTACTGCTACTAGTGCTATTGCGGCGGCCACTGATGCTGCTGCTACTACGTTTACTACTACTACAACTACCACCACTACTGCTACTGCAATAGTGGCTCCTCCTCCTACTACTACTGCTACTGCTGCTACTACTCCTACTACTACTGCTGCAACTACTGCTACAATTACTACTACTATTGCAACTACTGCTGCTACTGTTGCTACTACTACCGCTACAGCTACTACCGCTACTACTACTACTACTGCGACTACTGCTACTTCTACAAGTAATGCTGCTAATACTACCACTACTACTACTACTACAGATACTACTACTATTACTGCTACTGCTGCTGCTTTTTATCCTACTACTACTACCACCACCACTACTACTACTAGTAGTAGTACTATTGTTACTGCTGCTTCTTCTACTACTACTCCTGCTACTTATCCTACTACTACTACTACCGATACTACTACAACCTCTGTTACTAATACTATTTCCACTACTACTACTACTGTTGTTAGTGCCACAACTACTGCTACTACTATTACTACTGCTGCTACTATTTCTGCTACTACTATCGCCAGTATTGCTAATACTACTACTACTATGATTCCTCCTCCTCCTCCTAGTACTTCTACTACTACTACAACTACCACTCCTATAACTACTTCTACAAACACTACTACTACAACTATAACAACTTCTGCTTTTACTACTACTATTGCTATTACTATTACTACTGCTACTCCGAGTGCTACTTTCTACTACAACAACAACAACTACTACTACTACTACTGCCACTACTACTACTACTACTACTATAGCTACCACTACCACTGCTACTACCCCAACTAGTACTACTGCTGCTACTACTACTACCACTATTATTACTTCTAATACTACTACAGCTACAACTACTACTACTAATGCTGTTCCTGCTACTACTAGTGCTATTTCTACTACGACTGCCGCTGCTACTAATAGTACTACTGTAGCAGCAGCTAATTTCGCTACTGCTACAACAATAACCACTACTAGTACTACAACTACTACTGGTACAGCTACTCCTAAAACTACTACTACTACCACTACTACTGCTACTACTGCTACTACGACTTCTACTACTGCTACTACTGGCATTACGATTCTTGCGGCTACTACTAAATCTACAACTACGGTTAAAGTAGCTACTATTGCTACTACTACTGCAAATAAAGCTCCTTCTATTACTACAACTACTGCAACTCCCACTACTATTACTATTACTACCATTGCTATTGTAACTACCACAGCTACTACTACTAATACTACTTCTTCTACTAGTGCTACTACTACTACTATTACTAATTCTACTACTACCACTTGCATTACTGCTATTGCCACTACTACAACTACTCCTATTACTACTAGTACTCCTGCTACTACTATTACCGCTACTTCTACTACTACATCTCTACTACTACTACTACTACTACTCTGACTACAACAACTACTACAACTACAACTACAACTACTACTACTGCCAATCCTACTTCTCCTGCTCCTACTCCTGCTACTACAACTACCCTTCCCACAACAACTTCATCTAAAACTACTACCACAATAACTTCAACAACAACATCAACTACTGCTACTACTACTACTGTTGCTTCTACTGTGACCACCACTACTACTACTTCTGCTATTACCTCTACTACTACTACAACAACTACTACTGCTACTACTACTTTGATGACTACTGCTACTACTACTACTACTACTACTGCTGCTACTATTACTGCTGCTACTACTACTACTACTACAACTACAACTACTACTACTATTACTGCTACTACTACTACTACTACTGCTGCTGCTGCTACTACTACTACTACTACTACTACTACTACTTGAACTACTACAAATAGTACAACAACTACTTGTAGCACTACTACTACTTCTACTACTACTACAACTATGACAATAATTATTGCAACTGCTACTACTACTACTATACATCAACAACAAAAACTACCACTACTATAACAACTACTGCTACTACTACAAGTGCAACTTGTACTACTGTTACTGTTATAACTACTATTATATCTAATATTACTACTACTACTACTACTACTACTACTACTACTACTACTACTACCGCTACTACAGCTACAACAACTACACCTACAATAGAAACTACTACAGCGACTACTACTACTAATTCTATTGCTACTACTGCAGCTACTACTATTGCTACAACTACTACTATCACTACTGCTACTACTGCCACTACTACTACTTCTTCTACAACTACCACTAATGCTACTACTAATACAACTACTTCAACTACTACTACTACCACTACTACTGCTACTGCTACTGCTACTTCTACTACTACTGCTATTGCTACTATGGCTACAACGATTGCCGATACAAGAACTATGACTACAATTACTACAACTGCTACTACTACTACTATTACTCCTACTACAGCTGCTACTACTATTACTACTGCTACTATTACTACTACATCTTCTATTACTGC